>JANSTT010020084.1:0-10192 GCA_026745375.1 Platyura marginata | reverse complement strand
TATTTTTAATAAATTTTGTCTTTTCTTAAACATCTTTTTATATTTTTTTTTTGTATTAATTTTAAAAAAAAAAAAAAAAAAAAAAAAAAAAAAAAGTAAAAAGCAAATTTTTAACTTTAAAATTTAAAAAAAAGGAAGAAAAACTTACATTTATGAAATCACACTACATATTATGGGCATTTTATGTTTTCTTTTTTTTTTTTTTATTTTCCTTTAATTTTTAATTTTTACTTTGTTTTAATTAATTAAAACATTTTTTTTTTCTTTTTTTTTAATGAAAATAGTAATAGTAGTTTATACATTATTATAAGGTTCTTGTGAAAAAACTTTAATCGTAATAGACAAAGAAGTTTATAAGTTTAGCGTGCTAAGGAAGAATCAATTTTTATTGTGTTAATTTTTTGAGTAAAGTTGAAACATAAAAATGGAATTGTGCAACAAAAAAAAAACAAAAAAAACATTTTTAATTTTAATTATAACTTTTTGATTATAATAAAAGAGAAAAAATAAAACAATAAGAGAAATTAATTTTATTTTTGTCGGTAAGAAAACCCCAAGGGATTCTCTTTCTTTTCTTTTTTGTAAATTTTTTTTTTACATTTTACGTAATGTACAAACATAATTTAAAACCACCAATTGTGTACCAAATAAACCGCTCTGTCATAGTAAATTCTTGAATGATTTTGTGTTTTTTTTTTTTTTTACAGTAATTTAAAGAAAAAGAAAAAAAATTAAGAACACCAATAAGTGGAATCGTTTAGAATTTTTGTTGTGTTTAATCTACAATAAAATGCTGTACGTATAATTATCACAATCTAATATTTAGAAATTTGTGTATGCTCATAATTTGCTTTTACTGTAAGAAATTTTTCGTAAAATAAGAAGAAAAAAAAATAAAAAATTCAAGAAATATCTTAAACGAAATTGTTTGATTTTATTTTTGTAGCATTACCCCTCCTCCCCTTTTTTTATTTATTTATGATCGTCAAAATATTTACATAAAAATTGAATTATGAAAATTTCAAACCAAAAATACTTTTCACTATAAATTTATTATACATACATATAATACATGTGGAGGGGATAATATAAAGACCGGAAAATGGCGGACTAGTTTTAGCACATACCCACACACAGTCACTATAAAATCGTAATGAGCGAGTAACAACAACTAAACGTTTCTATTATGTTACGTAAATTTTTGATGACAATAAATTTCAGAAAACAATGCATAAATGATGAGATAAGGGGGGGGGGGGGTTAACATCAAACTGAATTAACATTATGTTAAGATATTTAATAGCCTCGTTTTGCTATTAACATATCTGGGACAGTGTTCTCATAATTCAAATGGTTATAAAACAACAATACCCGAAATTTTACAAGGTAAATAGCCTGCAGATAGACAGGGGAGGCCCTTGCCAGCAATTACTCAATGGAATTAGATAATAAAATTACTATGCATGTATGGTAATGGTCATGTCTATATTAGAGCAATAGTCTTTTGGGTCAGGTGAGAAAAAAAGGAAAAGGAATTCATGTTGATATCAACAATCATTTTTTCAAAATTTGTGTGTGGAACCTACGTAGTTGTTGTCAGTTGGCAGCCTTTTTTTTGGTTATAATTTTGATGAGTATAGGTATCAAGAATGCAGGTAGGCCTACTACAACACGGTCGAAATTTGGGGCAAATTTTTCCTATAATGTGGTTTTTTTTATGAATGTTCAGCGCCTGCGCATAATTTAAAAAAAATTCTAAAACGCAATTTCTGACAAAGCGCCATTTTGGAAGGAAATGCGATGCAGGCGGCCAATCTATGCTTACGAATCATTATTAGGTGTTCCAAGTAGATTTGAATAATGCGGTAAATATTGAAAACAAAAGTACCCGAACTGCCATTATATTTCGAACAAAATAACAAATATTTAATTACAAATAATTCATTTACATTTCTTATACACTTAAGTAAGCAGATATATAAATCGAATATAAAAAATAAGTGTTCAATGAAATATTGGAAAGAAACAGTTTTTAGTTAGCTTGAATAAGAGTGTTTTATTTCTGCCGAATTTATAATCTGTAAGTGTTGCCTTTAATAATTTAATTTTTTTTAATAATATGGAAAGGTGCGTGGAACGAGTAAACTTATTTTAAATCTTCATTTTTTTATGTTGTATTCGAATTAGAAGCATAATGACAGCATAACTACCAGCCGGCAATCATTTTCTAGAATTTATAGATAATCCTATCAATTTTATCTCACCAATTAATAATCCATTTCTGAATCTAAAAAACATGACGTTAAAATTTTCTATTAGGACAAGTTAGATCCCAATTAATAATTTTCTAGCCTATATGATTAATTTTTAGTTGAGAAATAATCCTTTTATTGTGTTCCCGTTTTCTATAAAAACTATCTACGGATGAATGATATTTGTCATAACTGCATCATGGAAGAATTTACCACATCGATCATTATAATTTATCACATCAATAGCGTTTGTGGATCCCTCGTGGAAAAAGATACGGCCGGATGATGACATCCATAGCGGCTGAAAATATTCAAATCTTAACACTCACTATACCTGCTCCCTTATAAGGGATGATAACAATATCGTTGCCTGATGTAACTAAAGTTTTTGATTTTTTTTTTAAAGTGATCGTTCCTTCCCTTATAAGGTACGCCCCGGTAGTACAATGAGGTTAATGGAAAGTGAATTATAAAAATGTCACTCACAACGTAAAAATTATTATTTCCAAATAGACGGAAAATATCTTGATCTGAAGTCTGAAGTTAGAATAAAAATTCATAAAATTCAAATTGAATTAGAAAAAAAAAATTGAGAAATTTGACGATTTTTTTACCTCCTTTGTGGGACTATTCATACATAATAAAATATAGTTTTATACTAAATTTTAAAAAAAAATGTGATTACAAATGTATTAGTTAATAATAATAATAATACCAGCTAAATAAATAAACTATGTTATTCTTACAATATGATTCACCTTAAAAATACATCTACATATGTAGATATCCAACAGCAAATAGATTTTATTTGATCTGGTTTTTATATGATGTAAAGTAAATAATTCCTTTTATTTCGCGCTAATTTCAGATCTACTTGACGTAGATTAATTAATACGTCTTTCAGACCAAGTAAACACCAACCGTCGTTTTCTGACTAATATATGTGTATATAAGATTGTCGATAACAAAAATATGCAAATGAGCAAAAACCGCACATCTAACCCAATATTATTCTCCAACAAAAACTATTTTTTCCATGTTGCAATTGTACAATTTCATGTTGTTGTTGTAGTAGTAACATTGACGTCAGGTTAAAAGTTCCATTAGTTAATCATCTTACTTATAATCAATTTGTCTTCCACTCTGACGATTCTGTTTGATTAAGTTGATTGTAGGAGTCTTTGGTCCGATTTCTCGGAGTGGCTCTGGAACGTATAGATCCAACTGCATTGAGAAGACTGTACATGAGTATGAAATTTAATCGACATTGATCAAATCAATGATTAAGACTTTAAGACTTGTGACAGATTTCGGATTCGAATTTTCGATCACAACAAAATTTCATGCCGCCTTGAATCGAAAATGTAACGTGAAAAACATCTGAATTCTTTGTGCTCTCCTTATTTCTTGTATACGTATACGGATAGTTTGAATGGCACCCTAAAAACAGTAATCCATAATCATGTGGATGTGGGACCAATGATACTTTTCCAATTGATAAATCCCAAAAAATTCACGATCAATTTTTACCGTACCATAATCCACTTTGACGTAGGCATTGCGTTATTGAAGTGTTTTCGTAGAGATGAAGTAGATCCACAGTTATAGATTAGCGACAGTTGAAATTCGATTCTCTTCAAGTGATATAAATAGCAAAAGGGAATCTAAACGGGGATCAACTAAAAAAAAATTTATTTTACAGATTTTATAATGAACCAAAATTTAGTCGGAATTTTGTTGCTCGCATTAACTGCAACAGCTGAACCAAATACCTACACCTATATTGGTGGAGCTGGAGGAAACAACGTTTACATATCAAATGGTATTAATAGACATGGAATGAGAAAACAAATAATTTACCTATATTGTTATTAAATTTATTAGGTATCATCAATTGTGCAGGAATTGCATGTCCAAATATGTCATTTAGATGCACTGTATTACAATCATCGTATCCTCCTAATGTCAATAATTTTGTGACCACTACAAAGACGTGTTACTTACAAAATGGTAAATTCTTGTTTTTGACTTAATTTTTAGCAAAAAATTGAATGATACTTTACTTACTTGTCCATCGAGTTGAAAGGAAGAGATAACAACGTCCATAACAACCATGGAGGGATAACAACCATCTCGTAAAACATTGAGGAAGTTATATGCCTACTGACTAACAGTCTCCAGAAATATATAAAATCATCCTATTTTATTAGCCCCTCCGTTACGATTTATTATTACCAGCACTATGATTCATCCTGTATCTTTTTTCAACTTCCATCTGTCCTACTGAATTATTTGTATTGAATAAAGAACACAAAAATTGGTATAGATATCTGAGAATCCAAAATATCTCGGAATTTATTCAATTTCTCCCGAACCACTTTATTATCGATTTGCCTGTGATGTCATCTAAAACAGTTCCCCATTTCAGACCAAATCACATACCAAAATATTTCAACGATACCCAATGAAATTTCGGGACTACCAATAAATACCTATAGTACGGCAACAGTTGATGGAAGCGTTACACAATGTACCGGTTGTACCGGTAATGGACAAGTTTATCAAACTGTAACAACAATCAATAATCCTCAAGTTGCCGCCGCAATGACACAATTCGGAAAAGATATGGGAACGTTTGGCGAAAATATTGCCGACGCAACAAGACATATTGGAAGCCGAATTAATTCTCAGGTAGGTAATTTCCTTAGAAATTTCTTTTAATTGGATGCCTGAATATTGGTCATGGTTGTTTTTCTTCTATTATAAAACATTTATAAAAATGTAATTATCTTGTACTTAATAATAAATAAAATATCATCAAAGCATTAGTTCGATATTTATTATTTTTTTTTTTTTGTAATGGCAAACAAAATTTAACTGAACCAAATCAATATCCTGGACAACCAATCCTAAACTCCTATGATATCGCAACAACCGCTGAAATTTTAACAACGTTTACCGGTTGTTCCGGTATATCGTTTGTCAATATCGAAATTGGTCACTATAACAATCCTACCTACACTACAGGTAAACAAACTTCACGACGTAATTGATGATCTTGGAGATGGAATTAAAAATGTCGGCGAAAAATTTGTGGATGTAGCAAAAGAAATTGGAAGCGCCTTTGTATCGGTGGTACATAATTTTATTAGCGATTTGTTTTAGAATATTTTTGATCGTTTTGTTATTAATTGTTATTGATGTTATTAATTGGTATTATTATTGTTATAAATATTATCAATTTGAACAGAAATAATAAAAAGTTAACGAAATTTGTAAAGCAGCGGAGATGCCATTTTTTTATTTCTGATACTAAGTAAATAAAAAAATGGCGTCATTGTGTGGTTTTACTTTTAATAATTATTGCTGAAGACGGAATTATTTGAAAAACTTAAAAAGTCTTTTATCGATGTTATGATCAAATGTTTGGAAATGATTTCAATGTGAAAAATTATAGAGAATTATAGAGAACACGAAAATAATGACTTCTTTTATACACCAAAAAGATCCAGACCCTACGGTTATGGCGCTACAATGACTATTTATTATGATGTTTTTATACACTTTTTGAATTTCCTCATACAATACAGTCAGTGTAGAGAAAAAAATTGTTAACAAGAAAATCATAGCGAATAATAAAGTAAAGATTTCTTTAATAGACCAAAAAAGTTCGATGCTCAATCGTTAAGGCGCTACAATCTAATGGGATTTCAGTTTGTCATTGCGTATACGATCTTGAGGTCTTTGGTCAAAAATATTTTATCAAGCTGTTATTGTATAATTGTTTCTCAATTCATCTCTCACATTTTAGACTATAGTGACACAATATATTAGATCTACCGAACAGACATTAAGATTGAATTAGAAATAAGAGATCCTTCTAATGGGTAGTACGTGCCGTTACGATGTGTCATAAAATTCACTGATTATTCGTCATCTAACGGATAGATTGTGAAAAAAGTGTCTTGATAAATAAATTTTTTTAATTTAAAAAAAAATCGTGATAATAGTTTTAGGTACATAAATAATAAATTTTAAAAAGGCACTGATTTACCCTCTCTAAATCTGGTCACGTTTTAAATTTTTGTTTTTGCTTTACCCTTTCATTCATTTTCTTAGACGTAAATCAGAGTGGCTGATCGATGGCGCTTATATTTTGTATAACCTCATCAATCAAACTATGATGATCTTTTAAATGTTCCGTAATATAAAAAACATAAATCAATGGAATAGCAAAACACAACGCTAATATACATATGAATAAGCATATCCAGGATATATCACAATCGGAACCGGAACAGGAAAAATCATTATTTCTTCGGAGAATAGGCCGTGGTTGTGGTATTGAATCGTCTAATTCCCCACTTAATAATAGATGCTCATCGATCGAATTCAGTTTCTCTGGCACTGCGAGAGAAAAAGACATTATTTTGGAGACTTTTTTTTAAATGACTCAATAATTTACCTCCATCCGAACTAGCCTCATCGACGTAATTATTTCGACTAATTTCCGTATTTAAAATAATATCATTGATGGTTTGGTGGTCGGCTTTTGTCGATGCCAAACTAACAGCCGCCACCATTAGTTTTTCGTCAAGATCCTGTTTTGGTAGTGACTTGTAATTATTGTCGATATTATGTTTGGGACTGCCTTGTCCACTTTTATGTAGAATTGGAAGATGTTCTAAGAGCAATGTGTGTGGTGTTATTGGCACTTTTAGTGTCTTTCTAGCATGGATTTCATATTCTTTTTCAATTTTGTTTAGTCGCTTTAAATCGGCAACCTGCGAACGAAAATTACGTTGATTATTGGCAGTGTAATTTTTGGAAAATTTTATAAAGCAACATCCTATTTGGAAGCGTTAAGGAATCTCAACACATCTCTGGCTAGAATATAGATATGTATAGAATACTAACGAAAAAACTCACAAGGTGGATTCGTTGTAATTTAGTAAAATCAGAAATAGTTCTGGTGTTACTTTTATCTAGAAGTGTAGCTGGTTTCTCATTGTTTATAAGACCAAAATTTTAACGTACCAACAAGAGGAAAACTATACTTATGTGAAACTTATAAGAGCTTGCAGAAACTTGTCAACCAATATTGAAGCGCTGCTTACATCAGAAATAGTAGACTTTGTTCTGCTACAGATATTTTGTACATTTGATAATTGATAATGTGTGAAATATTAATTTTATTCATTTTCTCACATCCAAAAATCCACAAATCCCCAAAATCCCAAAAAGTGAATAAGGTTCTCACCACATTCCGCTAAAATAATTCCCAATCGATTCTAGAAAATCGTGATCTGTTATTAAATTCGCAAAGAAACGGACAAGTCGTCAAAAGAGATTTTTGGTTTATGAAGTTAGCTCCCATTATACTTGCAACAGATCAGTCGCCATAATTTACTCACTGGACACTCGTAGAAATAGTAGAGGCTCTTGATAAATTGTTAGCAAATATTTAAACTACAAAAGAGAGGAGACGTTTATGAAGTAAGAACAATCCATACTTTAAGGATTACCAATTTGTAGTATTTAATTTAAAAGGATATAAACAAATTTGCTATACATACTGTGCAATTAAATCGTAATGCAATTGCTTGCATTGTATCACCCTCCTGGATTTGAGCTTCTAATGTGTTGTCTGGTATTTTTTTAATTTTATCCATGGATATTTCATCGCGTTGGTCTAATTCCATGTAGTCCATCCGATTGGAATTGTTATGTCTAAAAAAAGAACATTTTTTTTTTCAAATTCGTGTCAATGTTTTTAGTCAACTAACTTTTGCCTTTTCATTATGATGAACCTCTCTGTGCTCTGTACTATTAATAATTTTGCAATGGAATGGAATTTAGGTCATTTTTGTTTGAAATTTGCGTGGTTTATTGATAGTTTCCTTTTGATTTAATATGATAATTGTTTAAAAAATATTGTTTTAATTAATAAACAAAAAAAAATTTTTTTTTTTGTAAACGTCAACTACTATTTTATTGGCCCCTGAACTCATTTTTATTTCATAGCAACGACGTCAGCTGAATGCTGAATGTAAATATATAGAGGATTAACCGTTACAATTCCCCGGTCTATAAACACAGATTGGGAAAAAAACCGTTACAATTGATTTTAAATCAAGAAATATAAATATCAACACATTCGATGACATGAAAGTTTGAAAACCAAAATAGCTCATGTTTGTAATTGAAATTTCATTCACAGGTCATACCAAAAAGCCAAAGAGTTTCAAAACATTCTAATGTACGCAGCCAAATAATTGTATTTTGCCTCATTGAACGCACTCTAAATGCTTTTCAATTCAGCAAAAAATAAAAACATAAATTATTTAATTCAGCCAAAAAAAAAACAGTGTTCAAACAATAAAATTTCTTCATTAATAATTTAAAAATGGACCAATTAAATCAATTGGATCTCCAAAATACTATTCAACAAAATACAAATGATCTAATTGATGAACAAAAGAATTTATATAAATGGGTGGAAGATATGAAGTCGACGGAGAAAAAACGAAAAGTAGATTTTGAGGTTAGATTTTTTCATTATAACTACTATTACAATGCAAAATTAGTAATTAATAGCTTTACGATACATTTTTACTTTCTCACGAGTATGTTAGGAAATATTACAACATCGCTTTGTGAGTTAAAAACAAAGTATATTTGACAGACATCGAAATTTCGAGAAATGCCCTAGAAGGTTTTCCCTTCTTGGAAGCATTTTGGATTTATTTATTTCTTTGTTCTCCCCCTACGCTTTACATCTTCGTTACTATAGATAGAATTGATTTATTGATAAAGATAATGCCACTTTCTCACACATGTTCAATAATGAATTTTACTTTAATTTTTTTATAATTTAATCCTCAATTGTATAGTTTTTGCCAGAGATTCGAGGCACTAAACAGGCTATTATTGAACCGGAAAATTCATCAACTGACAATGCAGTTGAGAAAATATCAAACGAAGAATTAGTATCGCTAGCAAACGCATACAAAGAACGTGGAAATGAATATATTCGCCAACCAGATTACAAACAAGCATTGCTGCACTATTCCGAAGCAATTAAAATGTACGAATGGGATCCAATTTATTACTGTAATCGGGCATTGTGTAATCTAAAAATGGAAAGGTTTGTTTTGTTTTTAAGAAAATTGAAAAATGTAATTTTTTTTTGGTCATTTCAAGATATGATTTGTGTATATTGGATTGTGAGACAGCAATACGTTTAGATCCGGCCTGTACGAAGGCGCACTATAGAAAAATGCAGGCAAATGAAAGTCTTGGCAATCATAAAAAAGCACTGGAAGATTGTCAACGAATTTTATTGTTGGAACCGAATAATATTGAAACCAAACGAGCTTATGAACGCATTTTAGTTCGATTTAAAAACTCGGGTATGTTTTGTGTTCATTTATTTAATAATTTTTGTTTTTTTCTTTAAATCATTCTTTGGTGTCATAGGCGGTGGAGATTTTGATCCAAATGATAATAACATGTTGACTAGTGCCGTGCAACCTTGTTCGAATAAATTGGATATGAAAAATTCCAAATCAGAGGTATTCATATGATGACTTTTTAAATTTTTATTCTTTTATCCATATAAATTTTAGAGCTTATTAAAACCAATGACTGAACAAAATGGTAACATGGATAGTAGAAAGAAGACAATTGAGGATAATAATAATAACGAACATATGAAAAAGGACCAACACATTGATAATGCCAGTCAAATGCTTTTAAATGAAGGAAATTCCGCTTCAAGCATTGAGAAACTAGTAAGTAAAATTGACTATTTGATTAGGATGGGGCGACGTTGTATGAAAAACTGAAAAATGGTCTTAGATTTTCATTCAGACTTCTTAAAATCGGCCGGGTGGTTTGGGTACAGCATAACTTTGAAAAATGTATTACAAAAAAAGTAC
>JANSTT010020083.1:0-10194 GCA_026745375.1 Platyura marginata | reverse complement strand
ATCATGCCTAACTCAAAATTTACAAATTCTTACATTTTTTAGTGTTAATTGTTAATTAAAACAATAAGCAAGAAAAATTTTTTGGAAATCCAATGAAATAATCAAAAAGTTTAAGTTCAAAATTCAAATGTGACTCAAAGTCACACCGTGTTCTGATTAGGGTTAAAAGGAATGAATGATGATTCAGCTAGATAAGTATCTCCCCTATACAATAATTAATTGAATATACGGAGTAATGATTACAAAATTTTATATTAAGTAGTTAACTGCTAAATTAAAAAAGAAAAAAAAAGTAAAGTAAAATGTTAATTTCTAAGTTTAATTATTCACTGAACTCTTAATGGTTCCCAGTTTGCATTTAAACCGAATTTACTTATTCGTTGTCGCACCGCTATTGCTTATTTTCCTATATATACAGCTCAGTTTGTCTACAAAACTTTTAATATTATATACGAGTCTCAGTGGTAATTTTTTACACGTCCCTTAGTTGGTTTCTTTCTGAATATGGTGGTACGTTCCGTATACGAGTATTTATGTATGCATCTAAATAAGAACAAGAAAGATTCAATAATTAATTAATCTTTTTTTTTTGTATCTAGGTATACCTACTGTAGGGTAATAAATATAGATACACCGTACACATACACAAACACATAGATATTTTGGTCTACAAAAAATAACGTAGAAGAATTTCAAACCAGAAAGCGAACCAAGTAAGCCAAAAATACGAAACATAAGATATTTTCAATATTGGTATGTTTCGTATATATATAAAATCAATTTAATTATTAGAATTTTGTTGCTTTAAATTGAATTCCTTCGGGAAATTCAATAGCTTTCAGGGCCAAATAACAATTCCCTCTGAGCTATAACAATAAATCAACTTCGTATAAATTGACATAGAAAACACGCGAAAAAGCTCTTTATTTTATCGGTGCTATTATGCAGCCAGAATTTCATCACGGCAAAGTGGATTTATAAACACAATTTCAATAGATTTTAACATCTCAATAGGTGGGTAGTTAAGAAAACTAAAAGACACAATTTTATTATCGTTTGCAATCTGTTAAAAGCACTAAAATTCTATTTTCAAGTAAAGCACAACATGCAAATCCATACATTATCTACCTACATCAAAGAATGTTAAAGAATTTAAATGTTTCCAATTCAACCTAAATACAAAAATCCTTTGACACACATATGAATTTCGTTATCTGTCAACCGCATAGTTACTTAACTTTTAGCTAAGGGACATTAGAGCCCTTTACACGCTCAATCTTTCCTGCGTGATTATCAGGTGTGGTCTTTTTCGCGCTGTAACGAGTTTGTGTGTGTGTTAGTCGCGTTATTTTACAAATAACATAACGACAAAATCACACACTGCAGCTAAAACCGCACTTGCTTGCACAAAATCTCGATATACGCTCTCGCGCAATCCTATCAGCTTACATGCATTAGCGTATGAAAAAATGAAGAACAAATTCCAATCACACATCTATGAGCGTACACTCTTTACACCTTTACAGCGCTCAATCTTGTACGCTCCCGATCACGCGGTAAAGATTGTGCGTGTAAAGGGCACTAATAGGAAATTAATCTGGAAAAGTTAAAGATGGATTTCCGACCATAAAATAAAAATCATATTTGAATTTCTTCTGTTTTGTTTTTTATTTTTACGCTGGGCTACAATATCCTAAAATTAAATTTCATTTTTTCCATATAAAAACGATGCACCCTATATTGTACATATTATGAGTGGCGCGTAAGTCGGAGAATTTTCTCTACAGGGTATTATTTAACCTAAATGGATAAAAATGTTATCTGCAAAATATCCATTAGGTGCCTGTAATGGTTGGCTGTAAACGATCCAAATTATACACAAATCCAAACTTTGGAGACGGACGGTTATGAGAACTTGTATGGACACAACATCATTTTGGGCCTAAGAGCACATACATTTTTTATAAATTTCCCTAATTCGTTTCTAAAAGAATGAATTCGGAAAATTCACTCCATCCTAATATTCACGTTGGGTAATGTTCAATTTTTAAAATTCTACGTAAATTTCGTAAGAATAATGAATACGAATTTCTTAAATAATAATTTGACGTAATAAGTTTTTGTTCAAGGTTCTCAGAAGAGTATATTAGAGTAGAATAACACAAATTAATTACTATCTGTTCATATAGGTTACCTACACCTGTATGAGAGAAAAAAAAAAGAAAAATCAACTGGCCCCTCTATCTTTACTAACGAAACTATGTGTAATGTACAAATTATATACCTTCCAAGATACGGCAGTAAAAAGCTTTTCCTATTGTATAACAGTAACTCATTATGTGTAATTACGAGACTGCAGAAGTGTGAGTTTAACGATGATAAATTACCTGAAAGGTTAGCCCAAAATGAATTGTGCAGTTTTTGTTTCAATATACATTACATATACATACATACCATACCTCTACCTGTGTACACATTTCTTGTTGTATTAACTAGGGGTATAATATTTTGTATTACTTAAGACGCCCAAAAACGAAATTTGTACAAAATATCTGCGTTCGTATATACCTAAGCAAAACGAGATTAATACTTTTCCCAAGACAAGGTTAAAATAAACCAAGCTTTATTCAAAATTGCTTATATACTTTCATTTTCTTCTTCGCGTGACATGTTTTTATGCCGCAAAAACATAAAACTTGTGACATTATGTTCTTTTCCTCCATTAGTGAAACATTTAAAATATATCAATGCTATTTACAAGTTGTTTCGTAGTGTATGACTAATGGGTAAGGCTTTTCTTAGCATACCTAATAAATTGTCAAAAATATCCATTTGTATTATGTTGTGAAGAGTAACTTGACAACATGCTGTAAAATATGATGTTGACAAGGCAACGTGAACAATACCATAAGTGTGAGTGTTTTTTTTAAAAATGTTTTTCACATTTTTGTTGTTACATTAAAAGAGTAAATTGAGGTGAGATGAAATTCATAGTACTACTTCATACATACATAACGTCTAATTATTCGGTCTTTAAATCAATAGGGGATTTCAGTAAGAGAAACTTATTTTCCTTCATTGACCGGTAATTTTTCATTTTTTTTTTTTGATCTTGCAAGGAACGCCTGGCTCTCGGCCCTCACTCACAATTTTATTTTAAGTTAAATAAATTTACCTTAATACTCTAAAACGTGGATGGGAAGTCTGGTTCTGTCGATTCTTTATTACAATGATCCTTATGAATCAATTTTTTTTTAATTTAGGCTATATATAATTTAGGCGTATATTATTTGTATGATGTTTTGTTTTAGTTTTTATCGTTTTAATTTAGATTTAATATTGGCTTAATTAAGTGCGCACTTTTTTTTTCATTTTTTATTTTAATACGAGCGTTTTAAAATACGCGACCATCCGCTTTGATGATCGGATCAGACTTGTCCTCTTTTCTTCGTTTAACTTTTACCTCGGTTGGAATTATTAGGCGGAAGTAGAGATATTTTTTAAATGATGGAAATTTTAAACAGAGGATTAATTTACTTTAAAAATTAAAATAAAAAGCGCAAAATTTAAAAAGAAAATACAAATTAAATTTTAATAAATATAATTTACAAAATAAGAAGCTATAAAAATATGATGACCAAGGAGATCGTTACAATCTCTTTGTCAATTCTCCATTTCTTCCATAACTTCCTATCGTATTTCCTCGGAATTACATCCTACTTAAATCTACTCTATCCTCAAAAACGACATTTTTTGGCTTAACTTATTAGATATTTTTTTGATATTTTTAAAAATTCAAAAGACGTAATAAATTTAAACATCCATAGATCGTTGGATTTGTACAAGCATCAGCTTTAATTTGCGAATAGTCTCAAGGCTGAACGATTTTCAAAAAATCTTTTACTGGTATGATGGTTTTAAATCAGCATTTTCATAGAAATGTGTGACGAGCGGCCAAATAATTTTTTTTTTGTAGATATTCGAAGCAGCTAACTGAAAAAAAACAATTCCCTCAACAATGCTCCCGTAGAAAGATATGAATTTTTTTAAGAATTACATATTATTGAAGATTTTTTTTCTCAAATTCTATCAATTTAATTTCAAAAATTCAATTTGCTCAAAATTCAAAAAATGGTTCCTTTTTATCGATTTATGGCATTTTCTTTGGTTTTAAAAAAATTAACCTAATAAGGACCAATATTTGAAACATGAATGGATAATTTATAAAAAACATAACGAACTAAACCATATTTAACTAACATATTGATCAAGTTCTGAATATTTTTGGAAAAATCTATAAAGGCTAAAAAATAATAATCTTCTTCCTGAATTTATCCAAAAATTTTGAAAATAGGAGAAAAATTAAAGTCGGGCAGATATTATAGGTCCAACCAATTTTGAAACCATTTTTGGTAAATAATTAGTTGAAAAGACGAAGTTTACAATGGACAATTTTGAAATTCGCCCATAACCAAATGTCAGTCCACTCTCCACTTTCTAGTCTATGCATATTGTATTTTAAAGTAAATTTAAAAACAAAAAAAAAACCTTTTATACCAATTTAATAAATAATATAATAATAAAAACTGTTCATCCTCATTTCCACCTCATCATTTGACCCCATCGCCATTTGATTTTATCATCCAACTTTTATTTTCATATTTTTCTGCCTTAGGGTAAACAATCATAAATTGTATACCTACTCGTATACTAAAAAGTTAGAATTTTCCTTTTGGAAAAATTGTTATTAAATAATATAATTTTCTACTTAAAATTTCCCAAAGTAATTGCTGTTTTTAAAAATAATTAATTTTGATAAAGTTCATGGTCATGACGTACCTACCGACATTATTATAAAAAAAAAAAACATTTTTTTATAGGATAAAAATAAAACGAGTTACAAAGTTTTGGAAATGATGCGCCTTTTCGTACAACTTGTTGTTGTCATAAAATAAAAACACCGCGAATATTGCAATTTACATACTAAAAATTTTTCAAAAATTTAAATATAAATTTGTATTTTAGATATACGGGGTATAAATTAGCATACTCTCTTTCATTGTACACAATATACATATTAAAGTTAGTGTGTATTGTACATATAATATATATATATATATATATATACCTAAATATAAAAAAACAAAAGAAAAATCATAAAACAAGAAAATTGAATTTCCTTGTAATTTTCTTTTGTAAATAAGCGTTGCATACCCCATACTCCCTGATCCCTTGTACCCGCTCGCAAGCTTCCCCTTCCCTTCCCAACACCATTCTTAGGCCATGGCACCGTTTGTTGATAATGTACATAAATTGTATTCAAATCTGGTAGGAGAGTAAATTATCTACCTGAATGGAAATTGTGTTTGAAAGAGCTAGGAGTAGAATAATAAGAAAAGTGTGTACTTTGGGTATCCGGAAATGATTAGATCGCCAATGAGAACGTTTGTTGACTATATACATACATTCATTCAAATTTGGTGAAAATGTTAAATGAAAATTTCTTTTGTATGATGTGGCAATACTAAAATTAAACATTTTTACTTCAGTAACTAATTAATATCTTAGAATATATACCTACTAGGGTGGTCCAAAATTACAAGGGAAAGTTAAAGTTTTAAATTTCAAAACGCATACTCTCTAAATAAGTTTTATTTTATCATCAAAAAAAATCTACAAAAAACGTTAGTCTGTTTAAATAGGCTTTAGGAGTAGCGCATACCACTTCTTTCTTAGAAATATGTATGGACCTTAAGGGGTTAACTTTTACCAAAAATTCTATTTGGCAAAAAATGCTTGAAATTGAATCAGTATTAGGAAAGTTCAAAATTGTGTCATTTTTTTTAAAAAAAAACCCCCGAAAAAACGATCAAGGTATTTGGTGTTATCCCAGCCCTTATTTTGTTTTTTTAGTAAACGTTCTAACAACGTATTTTATATTTAGTTAATTAGCATAATTTACTACATGTTCAATAAACAATTTTGACAGTTCCATTCTGGATCTCACTTCTGAAATTTTAACTGGCATCAAAAATGGAGCAAAACACAGATTTTAAGAAATTGTTGATAATGTAAATTTTAAATTAATGGTCGAAATTTTCTATTTTTCTCGGTTTTTTGATTATCATGTCTGGGATTTTTTTTTTGTTATTGAAATTATTGACATAATTTTTCATGTTATATACTTAATGAAGAAAATGTTCCCATACAAAGACTTCCAAGTCAATTAAATTGTCAGCTGAAGCTTAAAGTGTTAGACAAGTCAAACAAAACATAATTCTAGTTTCTACCAAATTTCAAGAGAATTACTGGAGACTTTTTTGTTCCGCATTAAAGAGCATAAAGAAATAAAGATTTGTCTACAGTATCTTGACGAAAAAATAGCTTAAAATTCTGGATTTCACAAAAATAGATGGCAAAAAATTGCCTTTGCCACCTAAAAAAAAAATCTCTTTTTGTAATAGATACGCCGCGGACTTAACGGGAACGAATGAATTTAAAAGATATGGCTGCTGCTGTGCTTGCAGACAGAAGTTTCAACTACAGTTTCACAGTTAATCACCATTTCTTATTGCTTAGTAACCAATTTTTTTCTCTTTTTTCTTCGAAACATGTACCTTAGATGTTTTTGTTTGATCAGTAAATGAAAATCTCGTTTGTGTAAACATCATGAGCACCTACACGATACCCACTTTGTAAAAGAAGAGATGATAAAAAAAAAAAAAAAACAAACAAACATTGATACACAAATTTGTGGAAGGTAAGTGGGTTATTTTATATAAATGAAATTCAACGAGGTAATCTACTCTCAAAGGAACAGAACAACATTTCCCTTTAATTGTCTTATGCAATAAGCTCATATGTAAACATAGAGGTAAGTAGGTAGGTTTGTTTAAGATGGTTTATGTTTGAAGCTCGGTTACTTCAAGTATGAGGAAAAAAAAGAAAAGAAAAGAAAGTAGGAATATAAAGATTTTTTTTGGTTTGAATATGTTCGATATCTGAAAAGACAATAAAAAAAAAACAAGGCACCTCGAATTGTAAAAATTTACGGTCCCATGTTCGAAGCCCGAAATTTAACCTGGAATTTTATTTATTTATTTTTTTTTATACATTTTGAGCATTGCTAGAAAAATTTGTATTTATGAGAATTTATATTGCGATGGTTCAAAATGGAGCGCAAAAATTCCACAAAAAATCGTATCCGAGGAAGCCACTTAGAAGATAAAGTTTTTTTTTATTCATTTTTGTTTTCCACACACCAATTTAAAGATAACCGTTTTTAAAGAAAACTTTTATAAGTAAAAATTGTTCACGCATGCTCAAAATTCGCAAATATATATAAAATTGCAAATTAAATTTAGATGATCTTGGACCACATTACACTATGTATAAATAACATACCGGACCTATTCGTATAGTGAATCCAATCAGTCGTACTGTGGCATTATATAAGAACAAAATTTATTTCAATGTGGCCCTATAGGAAAGTAGAGGTCAATTTGGCGTCCTTATCGTAATGTTCGAAATATTAAATTGAAGAACGGATCCCATATAAAATAAATTATGAAATATGTACAATAACTGATGTGATTTAGGCCGACAGTTTTTTGTTTTTTTTTTTGTTTTTTATGTTAAAGCACCATCCATCCACTTAGTTAATGATGATGATTGTGCTTATTGTGAACAGGTACATTGCTCTTTTGAAATATTACACTTTTTATTATATAGAAAAATTCACCTTTCAGGATTTTGTGCCAAAAAAAGAAGAAAAAAATTCAATGTTCCGTTACATTAACTATATGTTCAGGTAATATATAAAAGGGAACAAATATTATTTACATTACATAAATACAATTTTACATTTAAATAAATAAAAGAAAATATACAAATATTTGATTTAAAATAAAATATCGTAGAAGGCAGTTTTTTTTAACGTGATTGTTGTTCCTCTATATGTGTTTAACTTCTTTTACCTTTGACTGTGCCCAATATTCCAAAAGAAGAAGAAGATGAAGGAAAAAAAGCACCAAATAAATCGTTTTGTATTATTTGTCAAAGCACAGATATTTTGCCAGATTCTTTGAACTACACAGGCAGGCATGTATGAGTATCACCTTCTTTTATACAAAATTGTTTTTCAGAAAATCTTTTTGGCATTTTAATGTTGTGTGTATGTAATATACATATGTACATATATGTATGTAGGAGGTACATTTATATTGAAACGGCAGGTCGGGGTGGTTGTATACAAGTTGTCCACAAACTTAAATTTCTCCTTATAAAAGATTCATGGTATATGGTTAGAATTGTCTATAGGTACATATATACGACGAATATTTATCTATAAAAGGTTTACCTTAAACTCTTTAAGCTTAAACATCCCTTAAATAGAAATAAATTGGTTTTTGTACCGCATATAAATATTTTCGAAGATATATACGAAAAGCAAATATTAGTTTTATTACCCGTGTAAGAATATTAGTCTTATGGAATGTCATTAAGAAGAATTAATCATTTCATCCATTAGCAATTCTTTGAGAGAAAAGTTTGCAAAATGATGACAAATAGCTGGAGATTTTGTGACTGATTTATTTAAGGATTAGTACGCCAAATGAAATAATAAGAATTTATTTCAACAAATCTTTATTTTTATTTATTTTAATATAAATGTGTGTATATACTCACACCCACCTTTATAATATTAATCAGTAGCGAAGCGTAAACAATATCACAGGGTAGACAATAAAGAATACAAATTTAGTCTTAGTTACATTCAGTTTCAGCTTCCTACACAGATCTTAATTTATTAAATTTATTACGTTACCAACATCCTTTTTAGCAGCAAATATTAAAATCTCATCGACAAATCAATTAATTTTATACCTAGTAAGAGAAACAAAATAGGACCTAGTATCGATCACTGAGGTACACCTTGCTTATTTGGTAGTCTGTCGATGAAAAAACCATTTTTTAGGTCAATTTTTTATGCAAAAAGATTACCTTAAGGTTTTAGATTTAAGTTTAGGGGGACTGTGGGGTGAATCTTCTATAAAAATAATATCTGAGATATTGGCGTTAATATAATTATTTCTTTTCAAAGTCATTTTAAAAATTTCAACTTTTTATTCTATAACTTTGCAACAAACATTGGAAACAAAAAAAAAACGCTCGCAATATTTTTAATAGTTTTACATTTATATCCAAGAACAGGAAATTTGATTTCCCGTACTACCAGCCATATTTGAATTAGTTTAGAGTTAGTTGTCGGTGTATTGAATTTCTTTCATGAAAAACTGAATATAACATTCTAATATGCATATGTACCTCTACATATGTACATATGTACTATTAACCCTTACAATTGGTTCGTATTCGAAACTATTCAGCCATTAATTCAATTCAAAACTTCACCAAACGTGCCCTATATACCAATTAAAAGGAACTTTTTTTTTAAATTTTTTTTTTTAACATTTGTATTCCTTTCAAAATGTCTCCTATGTGAGGTTCGATTAAGTTTTGATTTCACCAACAAGCAAATATTAATATAATTATGATGTATGTATTTGTACAACATATAGAAAATGTATACCTACGTAATATAAGGTACACGTAATATAAATATACACAGCAAAAAATTGTAACGATAAATTAGATTGTTGAGTTAACAAAATTATTTGTAGCTAGTGATTTAGAAAAATATTTTATTAAAATGATTAAATCCTATTTTGATAACTGCACTAATTTTGTTTTTTAATAAGTATACAATATTTTTTAGTGTAACAATAGTATTAAATAAAATGTTTGTTAAAAAAACAAATTTTTTTTTTATTTTTTTTTTAATTAAAAAAATATAACGTGTGCCAATAAAGTAGCGGCACAAAATTCTAAAACAAAAATTTATTTAAAAAATCAAACCTTTTTTTTATTAGAATTTAATGATTTATTTTATGTCTTGAGTCTTAAAAAACATAATTTATACAGATCTAAAGGCCCAATATCTTCAATAATTCTCAATTTCCTTGGAACATCATCTTCTGGACAGCTTCCATTGGGACTTTTCGGATACAAATTCGAATCCTTTTTATTAATTGATTACACGTCTGAGCTTCCCAGACTCACTTATATACCTCTTTGCTGAGAAAACCCCAGAAACCTTCAATTGGATGGGTCTTTGGTACTACTGCATGTCAA
>JANSTT010020082.1:0-10194 GCA_026745375.1 Platyura marginata | reverse complement strand
TTACTTTATATTATAAAAGAGAATACGATTTTTCTTGGAAATTTTATTTCGCCCAATAATTTAGTGAGTAACTGTATGTCATAGTGATTTAAAATTAATTTTGTTTAAATAATAATAAATATAAATAGAAATAATCACAGTCCGAATACGAACTATTGATCACTTTATTTAAAAACGTAATTTCGTCATTCGTGACAGGTAACAAATACTACTTTATGTTGATTATCTACATAAACCGCTGAATAGCTTTTCCCATACACGATCATCGTTGCTGAATAGAGTGTGAAAGCGGCCTAAAACCCCATCTAAAAAAATAACTAAAACAATTTCTTTTTGTATTGTCCTCCTCTAACACTATATGCTTTCTATGGCACACTATTTGGAAATCACCCTGTATTAGTTAGATAAAGGAAAAAATGAGGAAAAATAAATCATTCCTTGAACTGAAATGGAAAAAATAGGAAACTGGCAGCAATTGAATGAGCGCTGAATCGTTGGAAAAAATTGTGTATTCTTATGCTTAACCCTTTCTTGTCTACAGTTATTTTAACATTTCGTCCCATGTACTATTTAATGAACTAAATACAATAAATTACATCAAGATTAGTTAACATGCTTAAACATGTCACTACATGAATTGCAAGTAGGTAAATAAAGCTGACAAAAGAGTTGTAAGTGAATATTGTCATATGGCCGACATAGGAGTGCAAAGGGTTAATGCCATGAAAAGCACTGGTGAACATCATACCACCGAGCACCTGTCTTCCGTAAAACACTTTTAGGAATATTATCGACCGAGAGTATATATTTCGGATTGAATATATCTTGGATTGTCAGGAAATAGTCGCGAGGGCCAATTCCAAAGTAATAAAAAAACCTCGCACAGGTATTCATACATAAGTCGTCCATAAAAAATTTTTAAAAACAAAAAAAACAAAAAAAGTCTTCTAAATTACTCTTAATCTGTTCTGACAGCTAAATTGTTTAGCTTTAGAAAATATATTCTTATCAAAATTATGTACATTTATGAAGGTACTTAACAACAAAAACAAAAAACGAAAAATAAAATATAAAAAACTCTACAAGAAAACTTGTTTCTCTAAAGTCTTTGTTTTTCATTTAATAACAAATTTAATTGCTGATTTAACAATTCCACCTATATTTAAGTATGTATCATTCTGTGTATGCTTCTGTTATAAGAGGTCTGTCGCCTTAGATTATCAATCATGTTATAAAATTAACTATGTTTAGCATAATTTATACAATATTCTCTACTGACTTAACAAATACATAAAATGAGTGAAAAATTAATGTATACTTAAGTACCTTGATATACTACATATGTATATAACTAGGTACGTGTGTTGTGTATGTATGCACATATGTATATGGTGAATTACTTATATATGTATGTACGTACATGTTTATCCTTGTAATTTATGCAAAATAATGTTTTTAAAAATTGTATTTGCTTCAATATGTAATCATAATCTACAATAAATTGAACAGACATGAATTGTTGGGATATTGTTTTAGAGACAAATGTGTAGGATGGCATTTACGTCTCTAAGGATATACGAGAGAATCAATATTTTTTTTTAATACTTTCGCTGCTAAACTACTGATTTGATAAATAACTAGTGAAAAACCTGGGAAGAAAATCTAAAAGACCACCATTAACTAATTATATTCTAGACAAGTATATAGAGATGGAAAAGAAACTTCCAAACTAAGACGATATACTGCAGATGGGTCCATTGTATACTCTAAGTTGGTTTTATGGAGTTTGATCAAACCGACTTGATAGTATCCTAACTACATTCGGTATTATTACATTTATATATGGACAAACCTCTCCTAAATATTTAGAGAGATTCATAACCGCGGACCTTATTATTATCGACGAACTTAATTCTGATATTTTAGTATTTATTGTCAGAACTTGCAAGACTTTCCAAGAATTAAAAAAAAAGATTTAACCTTTTAAAGTCCCTGCACACACACACACACACACACATAAATGCATACATAAAAAAAAAACTAAACATTTTCTTTCTCAGAATTGAATTGTTATTGTATTGGTAAATTTTTCATTTTTAGATAACGTTAACCCTTTAAGGTTCAAATGGCGCCTTAATTGGGTTTCCATTTATAAAAATATGTTAATGCCTCAAGAATATCAAGAAGGTCTCCCTGAATTAAGTTAGTTGAATTTAATTTTTTTTTTGGTTTTGGTTCATGTTCAAAATGTATGAACCTTAAAGGGGTCACTTTTATCAAAAATATTATTTGACAAAAAATGCTGTAAACTTTTAATAGAAGGTAAAAATACGAAATTACATTCAAAATTTTGTCACTTATTTAAAAAAAATCGCCAAAAAATGGTCAAAATGTTCCCCATCGCCCACCTTTGGTTCAAAAAATCCACGTCCACACCAATGGCCAACAAAAAAAACCCCCCAAAATCCGCCACTGTCTTCAAAATCCATTATAAACATTTTATGAAAAATACACTTTTTTTTCATTTGCAATTTTAAATCGATTTCTTTTTGTTATCTTGTTGAAAGCATATTTATGTGATTTATGGATATTTATCATATATACTTACATAAATACAACTGTTCTTTAAGCAAGTGTATTATCCAGAACATTTGCAAATAACAAAATAAATGGATGTGGATAATTGATTAAAAAAACAATTTTCAATTCAACCTTTGATAGAATATAATGGACCGATCCCAAAATCTCACCTCTGAAGAGCTTCTCCCATAATTCAATTAAAATGTAAATAAAAAATGACTTCACATTGCATGCACACACTTTCTACAAAAATTTTAAAATTAAGAAGAAAAAAAAAACAAAAAACGATATAAAGAAGACGAAGAAAAAAAAAAAAAAAAGGAATAATAATAATAAACAAAGTAATAAAAAGATAACATAAAATAACAATAAGAGAAAAATAGGTAATTTAAAAGAAATAAACCGAAGTACTCAACCATAAATCCATCAATAGAGACAAATCAGCGTACAATCAATTCATATAAAAGTTAAAACTTGTTTTTCGCTAGTAAAGTTTGGTTGGTTGAAATGAGCTGATAGGCTGAACGGAAAAGAACAAAAAAAAAAGAGGAAAAAAAGCGAAACTAAATGCCCACCACTGTGAAAAACACACACAGCCAAAAATATCCATGGGGGGTAATAACTATGTGCAATTTTATTATCCATTATAGACCAATGATTTTATATTATAATTACAGGGGCATGATGAGATATATTGATTTTAGTACAATGATCAAAAAAACAAAAATCATTGATTCTCAGACTTAAAATGAGCTCCTAATAGCCTAATACTGAAGAATTTCGAAAACTCTAACGCTCGAAAAGTCAAAAACCTCGAAAAGTCGAACACATTTTTAAAATTAATATTTAATTATTAATTCTAAAAAATGTTGATACTACAGAAATTAGTTTTAAGAAAAATTGGCAGGAAACGATTTTCGGAACCAACGGACATCAAACCAACGGACTCAAAAATAATTGATTAACTGCGCAACTGCGAATTACTACATAAACATTAAGAAAGACCTGAAGCAATGTTTGATGGTTGCAAAACCATCGTGGAACGTAGGTGTGTTGTTCGAATTACGTTACAGGAAGGATGTAAAAAGATAATCAGAGAAAATTAAAATGGTGGCTCTTCTTCAGTTTCGTGGCGAGGCCTATCTTGATCTACCAAACAGCACAATTGTGCCGTTTTGTTGCCACTGAATACACATTTATCTCATTGATATGACGACATCTTTTTTAGTACGTGTGGAATTGTAGCACTTGAGGTGTTTCTCCTGGAAACCTTACAAATGCTCGTCATTTCACCTGACACCCTTTAAAGCACTGTCATTCTGAGATAATGCAATTTCCCAGACTGTTTTTAAGCGTAATCCAACCACCCGGCCACAGAGTTGAACCCGGAGCCACTCGCTCCAAAGGCAACCACTCATAGTTTTTTGGTCGGTAAAAAAAAAGGTGGTTAGTCAAAAAAGAAATAATCGCTAGACATTGCAATATGACCAAAAATTAAATGACATTTTTGGTGATTGAGCAAAAATTTTGGGTCAGGGTAGATCAATACACAAAAATTCGTAAGAGATAAAATTTTCAAAATTTTTGCCAATCTGACTAATTATGAGTTAATTTTGAATTCTTAATATGTAGAACTCCAATGGAATCACAATGGATTATCATTAAATTCCATGGAATTCCTTCAGACAATTTTTTGTCGACTGACTATACCAATAAATGGACGTTAGCTATTGTCATTTTATACATTTTTGGATTATGATTGATTATATCATATTTAAGTAATCTTAAATAATTATATTAAACTTAAGTGAGTCGAAAATAAAAAAAAAACTTACCCTGCATTTTCAGCCGCAATTGACATGTAAGACTCATCTGAGAGCTGCAGGGTTGACGAGCCCTGTAAAGGCACGGATGGAGCAGGAGAATGCTCCGTGGTCGCTGATACACCAGCCACCTGCAATGCAAAAAAAACCAAAAACATTAATTAGAAAAAATTATCCAAACCTATTTATATATTCCAATGGTAATGTTAAGCAATATTCGGCAGATCACTCATTAAAAGCCAATTTATCATGACTACATATCGTGAATCCAAGTACCTATGTACTTGTAGTTATATACTTATATGTACAGAAAAATAAACAATATAATTAGAATGACGCAGCGAATTGATGTGATTTTTGTCTTGTATACGTACAGAAAATCAGAGTAAATCGACAATCCCACTCTCTTTAAGTTTTTGTTTAAGATTTACGAATTAAGAAGTAATCATGTATGATGCGATATATAAGGAATATACTTATACACTTATAGCTCTAACCATCTACATATATCTAGAATATTGTTAATTTATTTAGATAACTATCAAAGTCTAACATTGCTTTATAATACTTATAAATGTCTGATTATTCATTTACAAACAAGAGAGCTGATGTCACCCATCCGTTTGTTCATCATCAGACATTCAGTTACAGAAGATTGGAAAACAAAAAAAAAAAACTAAAAAATCTAGAGCAGTGAAATTGGTATGGTTTTATGTAATGAAAATAATTTCACTTTTTTGTTGTGTTTATGAGTTCATTTGAATGTAAGTAAGTAGTATGTATAATAATGTACATATTGTGCAGACTACATAACATCATCATCATCATCACCATACAGCAGACAACATTGAATAATGTCCATTCGGTCACAACACAACTCACAAATAGATTTATGTTTGATTTGAATTGAAAAATTACGTCATTGTTTGGGTTCATCGCCTAATCAATAACCGGTAAAACAACATGGCAGAAAAAAATTTGGTTATTGTACGGAATTTAAATTAACCTTCCACTTATGTATAAAAAGATATAAGACCAATTATTAATAATAATTCTATAGGATCCCCTCCAAAAATATAAAAATATTCGTAATCTAATCAATTCCGAGAGAGAGAGAGATAGAAAGAAAGAGGAGAAAAAGGAGAAAGAGAGAAAAAGAAAAAGAGAAAGAAAAAGAAAAAGAAAAAGGGAAAGAGCGAAAGAGAAAAGAAAAAGGGAAAAAACGAAAGAGAGATAGAAAGAGAGAACGAGATAGAGAGCGCGAGAGGAATTTTGATTTGCAAATTTGCCAATAAAACGTCTTTAGCAAAGATTTTATATTTTAACAAATTTAACAGCCAGATACTGTAAATATAATTCGCTGAACACAAAAATCCACTGTAGATTTACTATTAGACTTTAGACAAACAGCCAGAAAAATTCCAAAAATACTAAAAATCCTTGTATGCATTTGAAGAATGAACTATAATTCTATGTGAATCGTGGGAGACTTCTTTAAATAAGTAAGGTAGGGTGGCGCCAGGGTCACCAATTGATTGATTAATGGTTTGATTGATTAATGGTTTAATTAAATTTTATTATAATGGAGACGCCTCCAAACAAAGAAGCAAGAACCAGAGGAAAGAATCTTAACCCAAATCATCCCCAGTGTGACCATATGGTCATATATAACAATAGTTCGCTGAACACAGTTGTACCCAGTGCGTGTTACAAAAAACCACAAAACCCAGATCCCAAAGGTGATTGTCCCCAAATTCAGTTTTTCCTCCCATCTTTAGTTCTCTTCAGTTTTCTTTAGTGCAAAAAATATGGAAATTCTTTAAAAAAAAGTTCTGGAACATACTGTGGGTTAAAATGACCGCCATTATCTCTCTCTCTTTCTCTTGGGAGAGAAGTCCACGACAAGTTGTCCATTGTAATTTGAATTTGTTGATAGTTCTCAGAGACTAAAATCGTTGTTTTGCTCTCTTTCAGCCATTTTTGATTTAAAGAAAAATGGCGAATTTTTCATCCTCCTCTATACTGCTGCAGCCGACGTTGTGTGTGTATTTTATTTCATAGTAGATATGCAGTAGATAATCAGTTCTGTATTCTATTATCTAAGCCTCAAAAAAAAATTAAATTTTATTAAATTTTTTGCTTACTTCACTCGTATTTATTATTTTACTGACTGCACATTGCAAAGCATGCCTTTCGTTACAAAATTTAATTTAAACTACAATCTTCGTTTTAAAACAATATAATTGTCGATTTGTTTGAAATTAAAACATCCAGACTTGTTTTATCAAAAATGGTTATTTACATTAAAAAAAAAACACTATTTTAATTAAATTGTCTATACCTATTACATATATGTACCTACATATATATCCATGCACTATGTAGTAAAAACAAATTAAAATAAACGAAAAATAAAAGTTCCAAATGAATTTTTTATGAGATTGCAATTTGCATTGAGGAAAAAAAAACCACCGAAACAAACTGCGCAATAATTGAATGTGAAATTTATTTTAAATATAATCGATAGTCATGAATTGTTGATAAGATGAACGTGAACGGTGTCTCTAAGCCCATATTAATATTCGTAATATCTTTTTTTTTATTATTTCGAATTTACTTAAAATAAAATGCAACGTCACCATTTGCGTAAAGTTGTAGTAATTTTTGAATTCATTTAAGTATAAGTCGTAAATAATATTCACAAACTGTAATTAAAAACAGTACGCGATAAGGAAAGTAATGCTTAAAAATGTTATTCTATTTTTAAATGTTTATCTAATTAATGAAGAAATAATAATAATTTGCACCGATTGCAATTTGCGCTAAATGATGAATCTTTAATTATTCAATATTTATTTAAATTAGAGAATTCAATTTATTCCTACTTAGTTCATTAGAGCGCCACAATAACGTTAATTCGTTTTTGACGTGATACTACCTATATACATGGTGGTATTTAGATTTCGATAGAAATCAATTTTTTATCCTCAAAAATGATTTATGCTTATAATTTTGATGAAAGGAGATGAAAGTAAATTTGTGAGTACTTCATTTGTTCCCACTTTCACTCGTAAATGTTAAGTATTTATGTCATGTTCGTAGGTACATTAGGAAGTAGTGGAATTTTTGTTATTATTAATTTAGACAAATAATGCGAGCCAAAAAAAAATTAAAAATCCAAAATATTTAGTTCCGACAATTATTATAGGTCTAGAAACAAAAATCTCTTAGAATATTATCTCATTTTTGACAAAACAAAAATTCCATTTTTCAATTTCAGATATTTTGGGATTAAAAATTTCCTTAAAAATTTCTTAAAATCTAATAATTATCTTGAAATTAAATTATTTTTTTTTTCCAGTTTGTTATTCCACTCTTCAATTCAGTATAAAAAAAAATCTTTATTTCAAATACAAACCTACATATTTAAGTATAACACACATTTTGGGGACAATTTTCGCCATATATTCCTAATGAACTCTGGGAAAATTAAAGATTTCTAGGTATTACTCTAAGAAGAAAATCTTAAATGTTAAAAAAAAAAACCTTCAGGAACAGAGAAAAAATTTCAATTTGATTTTAAATTGGATCTGCCTCTCCGAAATTAGACTGAGTTTGACTCAATAAAATATGACGCATATCGTAACCAATCAAAATTTCTCCCTAATTGGTAAGACATTGCCGGGGCAAGAAAGTAAGCGTATGCATGTCGAAAATCTATGATACCCCTTGGCCAATCGATTGTTGAAGTTCATTGATCTATTGAACTGGTAGCTCTCTGGCCATGTCAGAACATATATCAATGAAGGATATCTAATGCGGGCTACAAATTTTGGAGTGGTTTAGGGTGTTTGACGTCATATACATATATAGCATACCATCCTCTGTACAGGGTGGTTTGTTTTTTTTTTTTTTAATAGTGGATAGAGGATCAAACATACAAAATAAAATCTCATCGGATGGTGGACTAGAATATCTACCGTTTGGAAAGTAAGTATAGCAATTTTTTCTGCAAGGTTATAGGATAAGGGCAATAACTTTTCATTCTGTTTTGAAAACCAAGTTCATTGTTAAGAGTAATTTGACATTTAGGATATCGAAGAAAAAAAGATTCAAACATAAAAAGAATTATTAATAGAAACACAGGTGGAAGTTAAATTGTCGTACATATTTAGTTATATTCAACGAAATTTACTAACAATAGCTTTACCTATACTTAACAGACATTATATTACAAATAAATATCAAATAGAATACATTCATTTTGAATTATTAAAATTTTTAAGGTTTCTGTTTGTTAAAGACTATCTATTATCTATGTAAGTACAATATCTATGTACATATATTGAGATTCAAGTGGTATTATTATTAGAAGTCTTTTTTTTATTTTTTTAGTTCAAATAGGTAATGTAAAATTTAAAATGAACTGATATCGTTTGATAAAAAAAAACATTTTTCATTTGTGAATTGATGTTACTTAAGTGGGCGTTTGTAAAAGAAAATAAAAATGAAAAGTTGAGGAGTCTATTGATTTCGTCAATATTTGACTGAGAGGTTAAAACATTTTATGAAAATTTTAAATTTTGTTGTTTTAAATTTGACAAACAATCATATATACATAAATATACGTACATATAGATAGATATTTACAAAAATACGTTTAAAATTTCCCGTCTTATGAATAAATACCTATTCTTTCAGATTCTAATCCAGTCTTAGGGGCGAAATCAACTAATCATCATTGTTCAGTTTAATATATTTAAGCTAAATTTTCTCGTTTCTGTATCATTAAAGTTAATTCCTGTCTGTTAATTATATTTTTCTCAAATCATTTCAAAAATTTCAAGATTCTAAAATTAAAACCAATATATAAGCAAGAAATAATTGGCTACAACGATTATTAATACCCATTTACTTGTTAATTTTCTACGACTTTGTCTTTATTTATTTTTTCTGTGCACCAAATATATTGAGTAGAAAATTATACAAAATTGATCGCAGCGCCATAAACGGTAGATGGTGGAACTTTTTCATCCATTAATTAAATCTTTATTTTTTTATTGTCTATAATTTTTGTTATATTCATTTTTCTCTAATCCAAATATATTTCGAGTAAATGATTAAAAACCCTAAAAACTGTATAAAATTGATTGAAGCGACCCTATAACGGTAAGTAGTTTGTGGAAATGAATATAGATTTTATCAAAGTTAAGTTGTTAAACTTATACGTTTCGATTTGCTCTAAAAACAATAGAGATCTTACTCTAGGAGTACTAAAATAAACTCACAAACTGAAATCTAAGCTCTAGAGAATTTTCTAAAAATTATTGAAAAAGCAATACTATATTAGCCGGAATACCAGTCACGCATCCCTGCTTTATTGTTACTAAACAAATGTACACTCAAACCTGTATTTGTGCGGTGGATAGGGACCGCATAAAAAAAACCGAACAAAAAAAACTCCCCAAAAACAGATTTAGAGCGTATTATGTATTGTGATGGACATTTTTCATTTTCCCCAAAAAAAATTCTCATATCGCATAAAAAAAAACCGCACAAAAACCGGTTTGACTACAATTACAAATGGACGGCCTACAGGTTAAGAGTGTAGCTATTTTCACAGTAATGATCTTGGCCATATTATTTATCTTTAAAAACCCCCTACTATCTACAATTGCAAAAAACTACTATAAATGTCATTCGCAAATGCCTTGAAGACAAGGGTCAAACAAACGTATACATAATAATCTATCATGAACGGCCATTGCAATCGAAAAAGCCATTTTGGATT
>JANSTT010020081.1:0-10196 GCA_026745375.1 Platyura marginata | reverse complement strand
ACTTCTTTCTATGTGACTATAACTGTACTGCAGCGACAACGCATTAAAATATATACATTTTTTTTCATTTTTTTTTTTTTTGGCCGTATAACGAAAAATTTTGGGCCGTAAATCGAAACAATGCCTGAACTAAAGTAGGCCGTTATAGCGAAAAGCCGTATAAAGAGCGGCCGTATAGCAAGGTATGACTGTATTAGTAAAGAATCGACTAGGTTTTGTGTTCGTTTAGACTTGGAATATAGCATAAGAAAAGCTCAAGAAGTATAGTATTGTCATAACCATTATTGAAGTTTCTGAGATAAGACTGGTTTTTTATACGTAGATAATATAGATGATCCTTAGATTTTTAACTTTGTTGAGAATTTCGTCAGAATGAATAACAATAAAAGGTTCTAATATTACTTATGAATGACAAATTGCGATAATCAGATTCTAGATTGATTTAGAAGTTGGTTTAGCTCAGATAATAGCCCAAATGTCGTATGCTGAAACATTGTTGACGACAGTTCATCTCAGAAGATATGTCATTAATAAGTTACAAGAAAAACATGGGTACAAAAATAAAACTTTGAGGTATTCTACACAAAATAAAATGAAAAAAATGATAAACCAGGATTTACTGGGATTCTATGATAATGGTCTTATTTCCATTCAATATAGCTCAATATTATCTATAGCAACGCTATTCGTTTGTTCTCTTTTATGCCAATATATTTCTCATCTCGAATATGAACTACATTTGCAGTCACGCGCCTTAAAAACAAAAATCAATTAACGAGTTGGTCCCGGCTTAACTGCGATAAAGTCTAAAATTAATTTATTAAATTCCATTGATTCGAGTATCTAATATGCGAATTTTGAATACAGCAAACAGTAAATTTCTAGGAGGAGAGTTTACTTACCAAGAAACTGACAACGACAAAGTAAAATAAGTTTATAAATTACTACTTTATGGTAATTTGTGTTATGTCTTAAACAATCCTTTACCGACCAGCATAAATGGTGTCTCCTACTAGAAAGTGAGGAAACAAAAAAAAAAAAAACAAAAAAAAAAAAAAAACGCTAATGTTTCGCAATTTCCGACAAAACTTTATCAATAGCACAGAGAGAAGAGACATACATATTATGGGGATAACAAAGTTTTTCATTAAATGAACGAAGTGAGCTAGAAAGGATATTGATCTTGGTGGAACAAGAGAAAGGAAATTGTAAATCAAAAGATTTTGCAGAATTTTTGACGACTAAGAGTTTCCTCCTTCTTATACGTATAATGCTTTCAGGCACTTTTTGGCGAATTACGAGTAGGTAGACGTTTTATAACTCATATAAGTATATAGAGCGTACATTTTGTAAGTGGGTGAAAACAAAGTTTATTTCCCGGCAATAAACTAGACTTGTCTTCAATTGCATTTTTTTTCCTCTTGTTTTATTCTAAATTGAAAAATATTTTGAAAAAAAAAAAAAAAAAAAAAACTTTATTTTTAATGGATTTTTCTTTTAAAAGGTATTCGGCGCCATTGATACCAGTTGAAAATGTGTTAAATTTTATTTGACTATTCTTCTATATTGATTGCAGCCAGCGGTGGTCGGCTTTAAGGACATCATCCAGAAACTCTGTCAAATTCAATTTATCCGGCTTTTACATGAATTTAATTACATTTTCATCTGAATTAAAGGTTATTATGTTTGTTGCCTCTATACCTATACCTATACTGTTATACAACTAATATGTTCTATGCTCTGTGTCAATTGTCATTTCTACACATAGATTAGTTTAGTTGAAACTATGTTCCGATTTACATATTACACCACGGCCAGTTCTTGATGCTGTGGCGATTATTGGAATGCTTGGGTAATGACAATTTACATTCAAATTATGCATAATCAGCATTGTGGACAACACTAAAACATGAACCCATAACACATCTCTCGCTGTAATTTAGGGTCAGCTTATCATATTTAATTTATTTAATAATTTCGATTGCTTTATACTATTATGTATAGTGCATAGACAACAGGATAACCTATGTTTATGGGATTTCTGTCATGGATGTAGTGGTATTAAGGACAGGTATTCTATTTTTAGTATGTACATTATAATACGTATAGTATTAACCTGTGCTGATTGCAATTGTAATGGTATTTGACCATGTTTTTCAGTTCAATGTCCATTTGGAGTGGAATGGTTCGATTCCTCGAGCAAAATATATCACCAAATGACAAATGGAATTTTATTTACAGAAAATGTTTCATTTCCGGTATTTCAGCATTCTAATAAGAAATATTGTCATCGAACAATCATTCGAATTTTTATGTCAAGTGACATATATTATATTAATTATATTTTAAACTTTTAGCATTTTTTACCAAATAAAATTTTCCGTTAACCCTTTAGGGCCCTAGAAATATTCAACATGAGTAGCCAAAGATTTTTAGACAATTATTTTCCTATCATAGAATTAAATTGTAAAGAATTCCCTAAAATTGTTCTTTCTTAAAAAATGTTAAAACCATTTACGGTCCCAAACGCTGCCTTTAAAGGGTTAATTTTTGAAAATCATATTTTTTGCATAAAAACATAAAGAACATAAACCTGAAGAAATTTCGCTGAATGTCATTTTTGTTTTGTTAACCCGTTCCATGTTGAAAATTATTGGACCCTAACGGGTTGATTTTTTTCAAAATTTTTATTTGACAACAAATACTACAAATTTAAAGTAATATAAAAATAAAACAATTTGAGGACCATATCTTTAATAATAAGAATGTTCAAAATTGTGTCACTTCTTAAAAAAATTGAAAAAAAACCGGTCAAGATTTTCCTCCCTTTAATTATTTTTTTAATTTTTTTTTCAATCAAAATGTCCTTACTTTTTTTTAAGATACTCGTAGTTTCACGATAATAAATAGAATCATTAACTCTCACCGGACGCCTATGTCTAGAATATTTGTATTGAATCAAAAAGTTTTCTTATGTCCTACTTTGCTTCATATATTTGAATAAAAATTGCTTAGATACCTACATAGGTAAGTCCTTCGTTCATATTTTTTTTTAATCCTTATCAAAATTAATGATGGCTATATGTACTTTTGTGTTATTACAAAATAATACTAACAAAAAAAATAAAATCTCGGTATAATTAATGAACTTCATGTCTCTATCAATTATTTAACCGGAATGGGAAATATCAATGTTTTCACCCTTATTGTTTCTGTTTCAGTGACTTTAAATTCGTTTGTTTTGATTTAATTGAATTTAATTAATTGTCTTTAACTTGTTGATAAATAACATTTTAAAAATAAAACAGGGAAACACTCATTTAACAAAGAAAAATATGTGTAGGTATTGGATGGTAAATATTTTGTCACCATAGAGTCGGGCATTTTTCCCACCACCATACTACATATAGAAATTTTCAACATTTTTTGCTCATTATAGTGGAAGAAAAGACACATACTTTGGACATTTTAAATGGACGAAAATACTCATTAAAAATAAATTGTATGAGAGAAGAGTGTGAGAAGCATTACAGGGTGATTTGGTTTGTTTTAACAAATTTTTTTTTTTTTTTTTTGATGTTTTATTTTTCTGATGGGCGCTAATTACAAATTATACATACATATACCTACAGTAGGGACTATTTAGTATAGTACAAACGTATATGAGGGTATAGAGGGGTAATATTATACTACTAGACCTATGAATATCCGAAAATGACCGGTTTAGCAATATGAAAATTTTCGCTCAGTTAAGATTCACTAAAATGCTTAAAACTTTTGCAAAAGTCAACAGATTGTTGAAGCTGAACAAAAACTTAGTATCGGCAGTTTATATTACATCAAAATAATACACAAAAAAAATTGGATTTTCTTAAAAAAAATTAAGGATTTTCGAAATGTTTTAGCATTTGATGGAGAATAACTCAAAAATTATGCAATCCACAGAAAAAGATAATTTTTATAGTCAGAATGATTTTCTTTCTTTTAAACTTAAGATGATGAATATCCGATGACTTTTGTAGAAGTTATAAGCATTTGAATGAATTATTGCATTGTATTGGATGAAAATCCAGTAATTTTTTTTTTCACAATAATAACCCTTCTATGCCCCCCATAATACAATTAGACTATACGAAATAGATCACTCTCTATAGTAAACAAATCAATTAAAATAGTATTTTATATAATTTATGCATAAATACCTACAAGGACTAAATAATTTGTCACAAAAGCAAAATTGATTGTCGTCTACAAATAAATAAATTAATTTCGTTATGAACAGGTGTAATAGCTACATGTACCTTATTTATGCAATGTACATATGTAGATATACCTGTCTAAGTGTCTAATCTAACGACATATATATATATATATATATGTATATAAGTATATGTAGGTATATGTCAATATATAAACCTCATCCCATTAGCATACAATACACATCACCTACAAATTTATGTTCACCTCTTAACAATACACAAGAAATGTCAAGTACAGCATTCATAAATATACACGTTCTGAATAGATGCCAACACACTTCCGTGTCAATTCCTTAACAATACCCATTACAATTATTGATAGCTTATTGGGCTTTCAGGTTGTAAGCTCAAGTCATCGTGTGATCAAACTGTTGTATGGTTGACAGCGTTGAGTATTCGATATAAGCAAACACAAATTTATTGGTTTATCTATTAAGATATATTTGACAATATTAATGGGAAATATCTTTATTGGGAAAAATATTGGAAGGACATAACTTCCGATTAAATTGTTTACTTGTGTCATGGTGCTGCTATAAAGGAGATATTGGAATTGGGCCAAAAGAAATTTTCTCTTGTGAATTTATGGAATTAAGTTTATTGGTGGTAGGTATGTATTACAAATAAAATAGTAGATTCTTAAATGTTTATAAGTACCCAGTTTATTAATTTAGGTTTTCTTGTTGTAAATGTTTGTAATGTATCAATTGAATCAATGGCAACTACAAAGTTCTTGGCGTAATATTTATTGAAACTGGATCTAATAATATAGGTGTGGGTAGGTATAATTCGTGTTAGAAGTTTGGAAAATTTTCTCCACCACAAAGAAGCCATAATGTCGATAAAGTTTGAATAAAAAACTGTCTTGTCTTAAGTCGATCTAATAGTAGGTGTGAATCAGTGGCGGCTCTTGAAAATTATTGATCACATCATCGTCTGACTTTAAAAAAAAAAAAAAACTTAGCTCATTTTGATGGAAGAAAATGATAAAAAATTTAGTTAGACAAATAATATCTAAAGTTTTTTTTTTTTTTTTTTTTAAATTACACAATTTTGTACTTTCTTAATAGTAAAGATATTATTTTGAAACTTTGTATTTTTATATTATTTTAAATTTCCAGTAATTTTTGCCAAATAAAATTTTTGGAAAAAGTTAACCAATTTGCAGCTATGTACATATAAATCACAATTTATATCACATTCACTGTGTCACATAACTCCTACAATCATCTTCTACGCACTATTCATTTATAAAACAATAAAATTGCAAAATTTTCTTAGATTTTTCTTTTTGTTAATTTTCTTCACTAACTTTTTAAATTATTAACTCTAATCACACCAGGTTATTTTTATAATGAACAAAACATGGAGATATTTTACTGAGTGAAAATCCATATATACTATAGATAGTCAAAAGAATTTAAAATTTTCCAAAATAAAATGTGACAACCAGGTGTGATTATGGTTAAAATGAAATCGCAATGATGCTGTAGTGTAGACCTGTAGAGTTCAGTGGTTGTCAAAAATCGTAATAGAATGAGTGAGAGGCGGCCATTACAGAAATGGATATGATGCCGTGTTTAATTTCGTTTTGATACAGTTATTGTGGAATATCTTCATTGACCCTGAAAAGAGTTGCACAATTTATTTATGATTTGAAGTGATCTCTATTTATAATAATTAACGAATAAGTAGTTAGTATTTATCGTAGTTTTAGGATTTATTAATTTTGCTGTATGCGTAATTAAAATTTACCGAATTGCAACGAAAGAATGGAAATTAAAAAAATATTGCTTCATTACATATAACGTCATTCTAGAAATAACGATAATTATCGGTTTTTTTTGCCGTTAAAGCCTTTACGTCAGAAGAACGATATTCCAAACACTGATATTATGTGCAGGTATTCTTTATACTATAAAATAGAATAATCATTACCTCTTCACATCCAACATAGTAGATAAATTCAATATTCAAGGCCATATATAATAAGCTGTAGAAATAACTCACATTATGACTAAACGAATAAACAAATAAATCAACAATTTAAATAACATTTACGATCTTATCCCTTTGGGTTTACCAACTGTTTTTAGGTTTAGGTAAAAGTGATACATCATCGTTGCCAAAGTGAAAACTGAAAACCCTATAAGCGTATAAGTGATAATAATGACTTGAGATTTAAAATCTCATAAACAAAAATTACATAAGTTAAACGGGAAACCCCCATTAGGATATCTATACATATAGCTACCGAATACATATACACATTATCATATACATACATATGTATATGTATTTGTATAATATATATGTATAGATGGAAGTAGGTATAGCATCAGCAACATTCCCATCCCCATATAAATCGTTTTCTCTTTACCCGGATTTTGAAATATTCAAGTCCAAGCTTTTGATTAGGGTTTACAACCTTTTTGTGCGTTCCGGTAGTCGTTTATTTTAAATTTACATCTACGAAATTATACCAAATAAAAATAGGATCCATTAAAAACCATGTCACGTTTGCAATCGTTCTCGTCAAAAAGGGGTGGATGGCGGCAGGTTGTACAGTAAATTTTGGAAATAATAGTAAAATGTCTGAAAATAGGCCTGCCGCTTATTTGCCAGCAAACCAGGTAAATATATAAGATGTAAAGGTAACAGTATCGGTATACTTTAGGTCATAAACAAAAAGTAAAACCATGATAAAAGGGAAACAAAACATTTTTGTGGTCTCACACACGTAAGCGATATTTGTTTATTGCCTTCTAAATAGTGCCATCATCATAAAAATTAAACGAAATTGAGCTGAATACGAGAATATATGTACCTTAAATTACCTTGGTATATAAGAAAGTACCAAATAGATACGGAAGTATACAGGTAAAGTTTATGCATGCATTGTATTCCTAAGGGCAAAGCTTTAAATAATTATATCTTTCTTGTACATGTGACTAATAAAATTTAGAGTATACAGCTACACGAGTAACATGAAATCAGTCAGATCTGGTTCCAATTTATATTCAGCTGTGGAAAATATTTCCTTAATGACGTCATATGACCTATATGTCCGCCATTCTGGAAGAAAAAACAAGAAACATTTATTTTCGTAATAATTTACTATTCAAACAGAATTCGTAATTATATCTATAGAGATGTCATCTCAAGGCCGAACAGGAATTCCAGTTTTTTCAAATATCCAATTCGCAAAATAAGAAACTCTCATATACCCATTGACTATGGACCTAACGCATCCATCACCAACACCAAAAGACACAACTCCAATTTGCGTGGGCAAATTATCTTCTTCTTGAATGGTCAATGGACCACCAGAATCACCATGACAAGTGTTTTCATGTCGATCATGCCATCCAACACCGCACAGGACTTCATCGGACATATGATAAATTTGACGTTTCGCAGAACACTCTCTGTTACCGATTACTCTTTGATTTGTACAAAGTAATTCATTTGGTATGCTATGTGGAGCTAAAACAAAACACATAATATAGCTCAACTTAAGATCACAATCTTAAAGATTCCACATACAATCTGTTGTTTTACCGAAACCGCAAACTGTTGCTCTTTTACCATCAACTGACACAGACTTGGATGCCAATCGAATAATTTTAAAATGTGAACTGAACAAAAGTATTGACTTGTCTAATTGTATGACCGCAATATCACCTGAGTCGTATCCATTCTTATTTCTCCAACCATCGTGTACAATGAATTTATTCGCCATTAGTAAATAATTGAATTTGTCCTTATATATCCAGGAATCACTAGCTCCATAAACACAATGAGCTGCAGTTAAAATCCATTGGGGTGCAATGATTGATCCTCCGCACATGGTGGTTCCTTGTCTAAGGCGACGTGCTTTAATTAAAACGTACCAAGGTACATTTTCTTTTGCTGGATAACCCTTAATAATTCGAGTTTCTTTTTGTAATGAAGCCATCTTAAAAAGAAATTAAATTTACATTGTCTCATAAAATAATTAATTAAATATGGACTACCTACATAAATTCAATTTTAATTACAAAATAATTTAATAATAATTATACCTACATAATTTCAAAATAATTTCAGAAACAGTTCTACTGTAATATTAATAAAGTGTGAATATTACAATAGGTGCGCAAACCGCAAATACTTAATTTTACAAAAACATTTTACTTATCCTATGTGGAACCAAAATAACAAATTTTTTTTTTTCTTACAAAATGTCCTCGAATGTGCGCAGCCATTTTTTATATTTTTTTTTCTTGTTTACATACAAAATCAATGTACTGGTAATGTAAATAATCAATCATATCAAGTGTAGATAAATCATTGGTATTGTAAGCGAGAAGTCCCGTTTATTTATTTATGCAGATATAGAAAAAAAATGCTAACGAAAAGAAATATTTTAAAGAAAAAAAAATGTTTTTATTCAAAATGGCAGCATACATAGCAAATATGTAGTGTAGTAACAAGATCGGATAATTTTCCACTCTGAACAGAATTCACAATTGAATAAATAATAAATAAAAATCATTAGAAAATGTGAAAATATGAACAAAAAAGTGCGAAAATAATTATTTGTGGACAATATTATAACGCAACAAGTGAAGTGTCGCGATTTGAAAAAGAAATTTGTTAATTTTTTTTTTTTAAATTTAATTTAGCTTGCTGCCATTTTATTTTCGCCTGTGACTTTCTCTATGCACCTCTGAATTCGTTTTCATTCGCGTTGGTGATTTTTTTTTTGTATTTTGTGAACCACGTGATCGCTGAATATTGCAAACCAAAAATGAAACGGTGAGTACATTCGTGTGTATGTGTGTGTGTCAGACAAATTAGGATTTAATAAGGATTTTTATAAATACAATTTTTTTTTCTCATAACAACATAAAAATTTGACTACATTTTAAATACGTTTTCTTGTGGGGTTATCACGAATTGTTATACAGGGTGCTTCTTCAACTAATATTAAATAAATGTGGATTTTTTTTTTAAACAATTAAATTATATTATCACTTACATTAATATTAGCCAACATACACATGAAACATATTAAGGTAAATAACATTATTATTGAATTAATAAATATTTGTAGATTTTGAAGTAAAGTATGTAGTTTATTCTGAATTTCATCCAGTAATATTTAATGTTAGCACCATTACCATATTGTAATACATTTTTTTACGGGAATTAATCTCTAATCAAGAGTTGTGCATAAGCATGATAAATCATTTTTATCAAAATTAACTACATTAGTAGCGTAACTGGTGATTATAATTTAGTCATATACATAAAAAATTTAATGTAATTTTAACAAAATATAGTCGGTACAGTTCTACAATTCACATTGTCATTAAAATATGGTACCAAAGTTTGAAGTGTTTTACGCATTCAACAAAGAGTTTTGTTTTATTTTGTTTAAAGCCGCAATGAATTTTTTTTTTAAATTCATTATACCTACATTATGTAAATGTATACTTTTTTCGAGTAGTGTATATTTACTAATTATGCATTATTATTAGTACAAACAAAAACTCTAACGATTATCTCATATTTTTTGTCTTCTACAATAAAGAATAAAGAATAAAGATCATACATTTTTTAAAATATAGCACTCTGCTTTACGCATAACTTTAAAATGCATACAGTGTACCACAGAAATTGTCCTACAACGTGTTAAATTAACAAATTCACCGACATTCGTTCAATATGGTAATTCAAAGTCAAAATGATGAATATTCTTTATAGAAACTTTGTCAGTTTTCTTCATACATAATGTAAGTAATTCTTTTCAAAAATCAGAACCACACCCACAATTTGTGTTCGTCTTAAGAGTTCATCATGAAAAATTGTTTTCTATACATAAAATACAATTTATAGAATAATATTTCATCTTTTCGTGCTCCCGGCCATTGCAAAATTGATTATATACAT
>JANSTT010020080.1:0-10197 GCA_026745375.1 Platyura marginata | reverse complement strand
TAAAATTAGGTGAACACTGTACCACAGCCTCCCCTATTTTTTGTCCGATTTGCTCCAAAAACAATAGAGATCTTACTTTAGAACTACATAATGAACAGACATGCATAATTCGAATTAGAATTTCACGAGAAAGACAATGGGGCGTTACAAACTCCGTACCAAAGTTATAATACCCTTGATTAACATCATACGGGTATAAAAAAACAAAACCATTTTGGTCGCTTTTTCAAAAGCAAAAACGAAAAACCATACATTTAGTTTTTAGTAAAAACTTTTTACTTTTTTCTAAAATATTGATGGTTTTTGGTAAAATTGTCTTCGTCGTATGATTTCTTTTGTTGTAATGTGCGTTCATCGTAGGAATTGTGTGTTGGTCGTTTCTGTGGTCCGTGCAACCTTACATATAGGCATCTTACAATAAAATTATCGTATTTATTGTTGTTTATGTTTATTATTAATTATAAAGTTTAATTTGGACTTCAAATACTTCACCGACACAATTTAAAAAATGTTTTTTTTGCTCATAGTAGATTGGCGAAATATGTAAAACTCCCCAGGCTCAAATATCGCATTGAATTTTTAATTATATTATTTTGAATTTTTAAAAATTAACTTTTGTTGATTTTATTTTATAGTTATTATGTGTATAATTATTATTTTGAATTGAATAAATGAAAAATTTGATATATTTCCGTATATAATCCACATAACTGGAATCAATATTAATTAGTTCTGATGCTCCGGAAAAGTTTTATGTAACCGCGACCGCGAAAAAGTTTAGAACCACTGACTAGTTAGTAATGTTAGTAATGTGCTCTGGAAATATTCTTTTCAGTGGAGTACGTTTAAACATTAATTTTATAGTAACCTAATGCTATCAAGCTTTTAAAATGAAACTATTTCTAAATGGTTCTCAATATACAGACTAGCCCCCCCCCCATCCTCAAAAACAAAACAATCCACAAAAGGGAATGTGTTATTGGTATGGTATGACCAATATAAAGGCATTACAGGTCATGTGCAAATATTTGGCTTAGCTTCTATAGTAAACGTTGGCTACTTTTAATTTATTATGCACATTCAATTAATCGGTTTGCATATGTTGATATCGAACATCAGCCTCCCATCTATGTATGTATTCGTATAGGCAGCCAGTGTATACTCTATTCTATATAGTTGCGGTCAGAGCTAGGGCAAACCAATATTTTATCATAATTTGCTTAGAGCGGAATTCATCACTTCAATAAGTTCAGAGGCGTTGATTCCGGTTCATTGATGAGTTAAATTAGTTAAACATTTTGGGATTGATGTTTCACGGATTATCTTTGAATTAATTTTTTTTGTTTTTTTTTTGGGGCTTTCGTTTTTGTTCAGTGATTTTTTTTTGAAGTTAATGTGATAAATCAGATCTTAAAAATTTTTGTTTTTCTTTATGTTCAAATCATTTGATTGGTTTGAATTTAAAATTTATTTGAATTGTGTTAAGAAATTAAGAAAAATTAAAGTGAATTCTTAAAAAAAAATCATTAAGGTCGAATTGATTCTTTTTTGCTTTAATACTTTAGTTGAGCACTAATTATATGCTTCAAAGCCTATCAAATGTTTTTTTTTTTAGCTTTAAATTTTTTTTATCAAAATGGCATCCCCACTAATTCCCAAAATAAGCTCCTAGGCATTTTGAAATTAGGGGTTCTGCATGCATACATGATTTTATCCACATTTCATAGAATAGAATAGAGGAGTAAGCTCCACTCATCGCAGCACACGGTCATCGAGTAAAAAGCTTTTGCTTTTGTGGCAATACAGCTTCCATGAACGGACCGTGACTTGTTTAAAGTAAATTGAATCATCATACAATAATTGTTGGTTTTAATCGGGCAGAAATTGCATCTAGAATTTTCTGCTGCAAAGGAAAATTTATACGCATTCTAAGCCACTTTTTTTTATTTATTGTTATTGCTTAGATTTAGCAACTATGTACTAAGACAATACATAAATAAATCACTGTTAATTAAATGAAATACATTTTTATTACAATACAATAAAATAATACGAGAGTAAATTTATAATAAATTATTTGGGATCTTAAGAGAAACATTACTCTGGTAATCCTTAATCTTTAATTTTTTTTTCTCTCCAAAATATCAAACCTAAAATTACCATTATGTATCAAATGATCCTCATGATAATGGTAAAATATTTCATTTTCCACATCTAATACATCAAAATTAAGGCATACCTTATAACGAGTACCGCAGCAGAGAAAATAAGCGTAATTGAAGAGACTTACATACACTAAGCACTTTAAAGTGGAGGAACATCACAACCACTGTCTGTTACTAATACATTTCGATTGTACAAATATCAAAAATGAAGGAAAACTCAGTGATTAAGTAGATGGTATTTACTTTTGGTATCATTCAAGACGTTTGATGGAATTTAGAGTGCTCTTCAGTTAGAATTTTAAGCTTAAATCCAATTTTCTCCCATAGTGTAGTATAAGCGCATTACCCGGAGTATAATATATCTTTTAAAGAACATGATAAGTGATTTCATTCGTAATTTGATTTTCGTTTGGTCTATTCATCAAGTTGTCAAAGTATTCGAAGAGATTAACTTTTTGTCATATTTGTTAATTGAATGGGAGCTTTTTATTCCTATATAGGTATATATATATATATTAAACTTTCAATTGATATGACTCACAATTCATATACATATATATTGTATATTCTTCGTCATTTTGCACGTACGGTTAAGTTTTTTGGTAAGGGGTTGGATGATGGGTGGAACACATAAAACACAAGATACAATAATTAATATCAAATTCACTTTCATGAGAATAGCAAATTATTATTAACCCATACTCTATATATATATATATTTGGTATTAGTGGAAAGGGGGTGGGGTTTTGGGTGGCGGGCGGTTAAATGGTATAGGGTTAATGATTCATATGCTCAAATATTCTGAAATGGTTTAATATATGTGTGTATATTATAAATCGTAGGGAAGTTAGCTAATATTAAAGAGCTTTCTGTTAATATATTAAAAGAGTTTTATAGCCTTAGTTGAATTGTCTGGCTCAGTAACATGACTTTGTTAGACAGTATATACGTATTCATTGTGACTTTGAAGCATCATCAAGTAGTATTCGAGAATTAGCATAAGACAATGAATTATGATTAATAGAATTTTCAGGACATTAAGCGTAAATTGTGAACAATTAAATTGAAGGGTTGAAAATTGCTATTAAATTGAATAAATAAATTACGAATTTAATGAAGTTTTTTTTTATAGCGAATTGTAACGTAAAAAATTACTAAATTGAAAAATAATTTCTTAGAAGAAATAGTTGAAGTGAGATGATATAAAGGATATCGCGTGAATTTAATTTATTTTACATTATTATGGGAACATAACGGAGGTGGGGGTAGTTTTTACAGATACTATAGATAAATCCTCTAATTGACCCCCTATTTTCCAAACGGCTATAAAATGTTTGTGATTCTTTTAACACTAATTCTCTATGAAACTTTTTTGTAAATTTCAGTCGACTAATCTTTTGGTAAATAATCTAAGAAGAAATCGTAAAATCGTATGTGTACATATCGATCCCTAATTTTGAGTTGGACGTATCTAATTTTTTTTAATTTTTCAGCAAAGCAAAAAAAACTGTATCCTAATAATGTTTCTTGTCAACTATAATATAATAGAAATAGATCCTCATTTACAGTTCTATGAACACTTTGCTGGACCATTTCCATTATAAAATCCATCAAAATCATTCCAAATACAATTCTCCCAGCAAATAAATTTGTTCCAACAAAAATTGTCGATTAAATATAAATCCAGACCTGCTTTTTTGACAGCTTAATATTTCGCCTATAAAATGTTTTAAAAATGTTTTCTTCGTTTTATTTAATTTTTCTAAACATATCCTCTGATAAATTCAACACAAGCATCCCCATTCTTATTTTATTTTTTTTTTTTTTACCAGAAATTTCTACAATGTAAAAAGAGTCTGTGTTTTTTTCTAAGAAAATATTATTACCCAAGTACTCATCAATCATAAGCAATATTTCAATTAATATTTTTTATGTGTTATTTTGCGGCATTACACAAAAGTTTACACAAGGGTTTTTGAAGTCTCTTGAAATAAAAATGTTATAATTTTAATAAAAAATATTTCTGTTCCAAATATGTATATTTTTTATTTTTTTTTTTATATTTATTACAAGTACCATTATTTCTAATAAGAATGAAATTACAAAATTACAATATCAATTATTATGTATTTACATCTAGGTATGTGTACATTGGTTTAATGGATATTAGACGTAATCTATATTTCTTTATTAAAAATTTATACTATAAAATGTAAATTTAATGTCATTTGCTTGTGAGTTCAAAGATTGAATGAGAAACTCATTAAATGGGTGTTAACTAATGATCAATTGATGTCTAAGTCTTGCCTTGTAGAATTTGACGGTATCGGTGGGGGAGGGGAAGGGGGCATGGGTATTTGATTATTAGTACCTATATAAAGTCTAATATACATTTATATTCACCTATACTCTGTCTCTCTATATATATTCTAATTTTTTATTTTATATTTATTTTATACAAATTATCCTGCCAGGGCAAACAATGGGAACTGCTTTTTCTATATTCTTTCAACAATACATTTTTGAAATTGGGCTTTCTTCATAAAGCCCCTTTTTTTCATTTTACCTATATGTAACCCCATTTTGAACAAAAAGTAAGCTTTTGCATTAAATATACATATGGCCCGTTTTTTTTTTCATTTAGTTAAATTAAACATACATGATGATGATGCTGTACTGTAGAGAAAGTAGAAGGGAATAGAAAGTCACAAAAAAAAAAAACATTCTGTATGACATGTTGCAAAAAAAAAAACTTCTTTTAGCCTTTCACATTTATACAAAAGGAAAATAGAAAGCTCATGTCGTATGAGGGTGGATGTATGATAGAGCTTTTTTTTTTCTTGTCTGTGGAATGGCAATGTATAAGATGCAATCTTATCTTATGGATTCGTAGTAAAGAGGAAAATGATGATAGAGTAGGTAATATATAAGTTAAGTTCTTTATAGAGAATGATTTTTGAAGACGATCTCTTAAAACGTTTTCTGTGAACTAATTTTAAGATTGTTTATTTGATATAGGAAAGAGCTTCGTAATAAATGTAAAGGGTTTTCTTTAAAAAAATCATCAATCAATATTTAATGTAATGAATTTTAACTTTTTTTTGATTAGAAATATTTCTATTCTATCTATTTTCAAAATTATATATTACAGTTCCATTTTTGCTATGCATGTAAAATTTTTACGCATAAATAAATTGTATATAGTGAACTGTAGACTCTTCTTGTAATGAAAACCAAAAAAGGATTAATATTTTCTAAAATAATTTTTGAATTTCTAGAAAATCATTTTAGAAATCAGTTCAGTTTGCTTGACAAAATTTGTTCATATTAACCACCCTCATTTCTAATGTTCACCTTATTTACATAGTAGAAAATAGACATTGGCTCATGGGTTCTATCCTACTTACAGGTAAAAATGAGAAATTAAATAAATTTTTACAAATTTTTTGATGAGAATGGAATGCCTCTTCGGTTTTGAGTGTATATACTTCAACATATTCATACCATAAAACTATCCCAAAACTTTAAAATCTAAAATCAACATATTTAACAGAAAACTCTTACTCAAAACATTTAACTAAACCCCAAACAATTTAAATTTTATTATTAAATTGAATTGAAATTTAATATACTTAAACCCTAGAATCAGAATATGAAATATGAGTTACTCCAACCCCAAATATTTATCCCCAAAAATAAGTCTATACATATAATATATATATATGTATACGTATATGTAGGTATGTTGTACAAGTAAGAACACTCATTGAAACTCATCAAATCCAATTAATTACTATAGAAATTGTACATGGATCCCTTATACTATGCTATAAATCCGTTTTCATTAAAACGGATAGAATAATGAAGAGGGTTTAACTTGAAGTTTTAATGTAACATAAAACACGATTCGTTTTACAACAATAATTATTATAATAGTAAAGATATTGTATCATATTATAGAAAAGGAATAATGTTATGTTGTCTATTGTTGTTCGGTATACATCATCATCTCTTAACTCATTCCATTTTTGATGTTATAACATTGTTGTAGTATTTTACCTCTTTACTGCCATAAGAAAATGATCTGATTTCATTTGTGGTTGATTTATATCTGTTTGTGACTACTCAATCAGAGATATTGTTATTAGGGAGTTTATTATATGTAGATCATTAAGATAACATACATACATACATACATACATATAAATATATAAGGGAATCAGGTATATGATAAAAGAATGTTTTTCTTTCTTTTTTTTTTTTTTTTGAAAATTTATTTAGGGTAAATTGAAAAGAACTGTTGTTGAAGCACAAATTTAAGGATTCAAAAATATTCAAATAAAATTCAATTACAATGAATAAATTTTGAAATAATCAAAATTACAGAAGATTTTTCTTGAAATACACACTTCATACAAGTAGGTACTTATATTTCATCTAATCTACCTCTCAATAATATAAGAAATGCTTAGTCAAACTTAATTAAAATTATTAGGATTATCTTAAGAATTTTATTGTAAAAAATTTAAAAAAATTTCACTTCCTTTAAAATCTCTTTTTACGTCCATAAAAAAAGTTTTTTAACTCAGAAATGATTAAAATTTTTTTTTTTAAATTTACAGTGACTTTGCAAAATAAAATTAAAAAAAACAATGACAATGCTATTGGCATCGATTATAACACAATGGCTATACGATTGTAGTTTTGAAAACGATAAATATTGTTATAAGTATAGTTGAGTAAAAATGCATGTTCATAAATAAGATTTATGCTTAAATCTCACTCTCTGTGTTATTACCATATATGTAAGCATACATTTGTACATAAAATATACAAATACATAAAACACATACAATCAAATGACAAAATAAAGTTTTTATTTTCATTTGATCAACAGTCCCAATTGGAAAATTACTTCGAATTATGGTCGAAAATGGAAACGCTATCGATGTTTGGTGTTTGGAGTAAAAAAAGTCAATTTTTTAACAGTAGTATTTATTATTTGAAAATATTTTCGATATCAGTGTGTTATATGTGTTTTTTACATAGTGATAATAATAAAAATGAAAATTATTCAAATACACTGCTAAAAAATAGGTGGAATTTGTAATCAACAAAAATCCAAAAAAAAAAAAAATTAAGGTTTTATAAGCGTTTTTTCCTCAACTACTCGTACATATATTAACATAAGAAGATTATTAACTCCCCACTTATAATTCTAGCAAATTTTGCAAACAATTTCCTTTATATAAATTTCATAATTTGTTCCAAAGACAAAATACTCCTTTCCTGTTTCTTTGTTGCCAAAAAAACGAAACTAAAAAAAGACAAGGGATACCATAAAATGCTAAAAGTCCCTATCTCATTTCTCATTTTACCTTCACTATCAGAGACATTTATCTTAAAATGACATTTTTATTCGTAAGAAAAATAAAAACAATTTGTTGGAAATATAATGTATACCCCGTACTTAGTCATTATGTTACATTTTAACAATCCTAAGCTGTAGAAAAATGTGCCCACGTTTTGATTAATGTCTTTATTGTTGTGTTGAATCTCTTGTTGCAATTGGTGCTTTGTTGTATAGGGGGCAATGGATTTTCTGTTGAATAAAATGAAGTTATGGCATGGCGGTTATGCATGGAAATTGATATGAATTTATGGCCTTTGTTGTAGTTATAATGGGGAAAAATTGGGGTAGTACGTAGTTGTTGTTGGGTCGAATCATTTTTTTTAATTTTAATTTTAAATTGTGAGTTTTTATATAGTCTACCTACATGCAAATATTATTTATGAAGTTAGAGAGAGCTTTATTGGCGTTACATATACCTATACATATATAATTAGATTAAATTTGTCCAGGAAGACATTCTTTGTGTTCCTGGTACATTAACATATTTTTAAAAGTCAACCGTTTAAAGGTGCCGTTAGGACCTTAAAGGGTTAACGTTTTCTAAGAATGAAAAATGTACGAAAGTATTTATAATTAATTTCACGATCACGAATTCTTATGAGCCACCACTGTAAGTTTCAAAACCAATAATTTCGTACCTTAAAAATTTTCTGGCCAGGAAGAAAGGTTCATTCAATAAGAATTTAATTGGCAGTTAATAAAGCTAAAAATAGCGAGAAACAAAATTATTTTCATTTTATCCATTTAAGGACAAAAAAAAAACCATCACGGTTATAATATGCAACCTGAAAAATCACAATCGAAAAATAACGAAAAATATCCATCAACTACTTCAATGTTTGACCTTTCACAATTTTTTTTAAGGGTTGAAAACACTCAGATCAATACTAAATTACCTTCATTATGTAACGCACCAGAAAACCGAATTAATTAATGAGTTACTAGCCTTTTTCCAAGAACAACTTTTCACGTTTACGATGGATGGGCAATTTCGGCTATACAATGGAAAAAAGCGCTCAGGAGGCACAACATAATATTTTTGTTTCACTCCGTTTCGCATCTGTGCGCATTTGGGTTTTCTAGCAAGCCGGCAAGTAAATGGAATTTTACAGAAATATCTGAATATAAAGAAAACGGTTAAAATTTATTGTTTCTCTAATCTTCTTTTTCTTGTGAAGTACGCTGTTCTTAGGCAATTTTCCAAACATAACATTTATTGTAAGCAATGTAGTAGTACGACTACCCAGCTACACTGTCGTTATAATGTATAATACGCGAGAAGAGCTTTTGTTTTTCTTCGCGCGCGCTTTGACTTTATGTATAGAAATTTTTCTTCTGGTTCAGGCCAGTTAAACATACAAAATGAATTCTATTTAAGATATTCAGTTTTCAATTTATGTAATGTAATTCAGTGCTGTAAATAGCAGTAGAAACGCATATTACCGGGATTATGTAAAGAACCCGAATAGGTTTTTTAGAGTACTTACGTCTCAAAGTTTAAACATGTTTTTAGATAGGGATTTAAAGATTTTTTGGGGTATAAAATCTAATTTATTTGTATATATTTGAATTTTTGGAGAACGATGTTGTCGTAAAGAATGTTTCCTAGAAGTTCTTTGAAGATATTTTTTGGATTCTGAAAAATTTATCGCAATGAATTTATGACAAACTTTAATTTCTATTTTTCTATTTATGTATATACTTAAGTACATATATGTATAAACTAATAGGATATATAGACTAAGAGGGATTCAACACAAAGAAATTAAGGGCAAGCTTTCAAAGTTTAAATTTGTTGTTTCTTCATAGAACTTTATCAAATCATAGTAAATATGATTATTTGTTATTAATATTGATTTTTCTTCTCCATAAAAACGATATACATATATACAATACCTAACCACCTTTATGTACTTAACCATAAATTGTACTTAGCACTTTAGTTTATTAAAATATTTGCACATGCACATAAATAATTATTATAACATTTCTACAGCAAGGTGTTGCCATATAGCCTGGTTTCATACTTTCCGTCTTAAGTATTTAAAATGACTTTTTCATAAAAAAAATTTGGTTACACATATACACACTAGGGTGGAATGAATTTTATAATTTTGAGAAAAACAAAAGTTTTTTGTTTTTTTCTTCTAGATTCGTTTTCGCATGCAATTTCGTGTTCAATAAATTTCCCATATAAGCTCCAACCTAATATATATTATGTTCTTATATGTTGTATGTATGTACATAGTATACTCACATGGCTGAATATTATGTAGGTTAAATGAAAATGATCTTATCGTTGGAGGATATGTGTGCGTAGACGATGTAACCAGAGAGACGTTCCGTGAAAATGAATGGTAAATTTATGTTAGAACCTCAACGAATATTTTTTCGTCAAATATGGAGTCAAAAAAAGGGTAGGTAATGTATAGGGAATTTTAAATGATTGGCAATTTTTAAAGTTAGAATTGGATATCAAAATAAATTTATTTTTAAAACATTTTTTAAAAGTCATACGTTGTAATGAATTATTTTACTTCCTAGTAGTAGTAGTAGTAGTAGTAGTAGTAGTAGTAGTAGTAGTAGTAGTAGTAGTAGTAGTAGTAGTAGTAGTAGTA
>JANSTT010020079.1:0-10198 GCA_026745375.1 Platyura marginata | reverse complement strand
ATTTTAGGATATTCTCAACGGATCTATTGTTAGTCGATTCGTAGAAAAATTTCCATAAAAATTACATGTGTGGTCTGCAGGACATGGTGTCACACTATGGTATACAAATTTGGTGCCTACATAAGGGTTAAAAGAAAAATTTCTATAATCCGTTTTTGATATTTGTTGGGAGCAAATGGTTTGGATTCCACTTTAAACGGTACGCCCCTATTTCATAAATATACATACGTACATGTGTGATAGATCACCCACGCACTTAATTTTATCGAATGCCGAAAATCAATCATTCAAAACACTGACCGGTGAAGCTAAATCGTTGCCAATTCTAAAAACTCCAATAATATAGGAGGAAAGTGAGTTAAAAATAACTAATTGAATAATAATTTAGCACTGGGCGTAACTTGAATCGGTTAATTAAGCAGTACTATTTCCAGAGGACAGTGCTTAACTGCTTTCTCTTTAGAACTATAAGTGACCATATGATCTAATAATGTCAAAGCACCATAATCCTAAACAGCTATCTGTGGCCTTTAGTAAACTCTAGACTTGCATTTGTTGTGTGATTGTTTGACAATAAAATGGGTATTAATTAGTTGCTGATTTTTGTGCTTAATTTATTATTAGCTGATTGAGTTAAGACTGCCTTGTGTAACGGTGCACAACTGCACACTCCTATGTGATCCATATTTACATTTACAGATACAATTTTATAAATTGTTAGTAGTTAAAAGACAATTTTACTGAAAGCTTTGCTCTGTTGCCCAATTATTAACAAAATATTAATAATAAAAAAACCTAATTCAATACACTAAAATAATAAAACAATTATCTATTCTAGGTTGGGGACAAACACGTTTCGATGCACAATCTCGTCCGTTATCTATGCAACATGATCTATCGACAGCAGCATCACGTATGTCAGCTGAAAGTTCTAGTGAAAGTGAGGCCCAATCCGTTTCATCGGTAGGTGGAAAAAGTAGCAAAGACAAAGATAAGAAAAGTGGAATGTTTCGTTTTCTATCAAAAAAGAAACGATCAAGTCAACCGCCAAATTAAGTAAAAATCCCGAATGAATTCAACTCTAAGAGTTTTTTTTTTTTTAATTTTTACTTTCACTTTTGTAATTATTTTTTTTTATAATATCTAAACATAAACCGAAACAATCTTGTAATTATTATTGTAGGGACCAGACACAAAAATGTTTTTCTATTTTTAATCTATAACTAATTAAATATCTTAAGCTTTTAGATGAGAAAAAAAATCTAACAAAAAAGAGCAAGAAAACAAGTATTTTTTTTGGGTAATTTTAAAAATGCCCTACATCCACACACACGTACTATTCCATTTCAGAGTACGAATAAATGGTTACTCCTAAGCCAATCAATCAATATTAACTCCGATACCTATCCACAAATAAAATTGTACAATAGTTTTGTTTATTTATTTAATTGTCACATTTTTACATAAAACACCCGACACTTCCTGTATATTCAAGTTATTAAATTGATAGACGTTAATTAAGATGACGAAGACACATTATATTTAAGTTTTTAAGAATCAAAAACAAAATTTCGTTGTAATTTGAAAATTATTTATACCTAATAATACCTACATAATGTAGTCAAACGCGATATTTTGCAATATCAATAATTGAGTTTTAGCTTAATTAATAAAATATTGTTTGTTGAGTTCATTTTTGCCAACATAAAATTTGGCAATAATTTTTTTTTTTTTTAATTATAGTTTATATTTACTGTATTATTTGTTTATTATGTATGAATATATATTAGTTATTAAAAGAATACGGATTTTAGGTATTTAAACAATCCAAATTTTTTTCAGAAAACCAAGTTCCATATAATCGCAGCACGCGTCTCCCCCTCCCCCTAAATCTTTATTTGTTGTTTCTTTATGACTTCTTTTAAAGTATTTTTGTTTGAGAATAAATTCTATAGGCCATGCCACACGCTGTTGTCATTGGGCGCCCAAAAACAGGTTTTATAGACAAGACGTACGGGAGGTAAAGAATATATCTCTACACAGCTGTTGACGTTTGTAGAGAATTTTGCATCAAAACCAAGTCTGTTTATCGGTGCATCAACACCAATCCAACGAAGCAAAACAAGGAATGATAAACAAATTCTCTCACACATGCAAATATACTCATGTAAATATATAAAGGAAACACTGATGCAAGAGAACTATGTGTGGCATCACTTGTCTGTTGTTAAACTGGTTTGCATCAAGCATCACTTGAGCAATGACAACACTGTGTGCCATGGCCTTATCCTTATAGTATTTATTAAATGATCTACATCAGTGGTTTCCAATATTTTAATGAGATATAAACTTCTTTATGTTAGGCACGGTATGACTTAGTTTTAAACGTAAATTCGGCTTACTTCATTCTTAATTTTGTTCTGTATTTGATTTTCAAAGATATAATAAGTTAATAAAAATATCCAAATGTTCATAGATTTTGAAATTTTGTTTTAAAATGAATGAGACGGCTTCAAACCAGTGTTACCAACTTTGAGTATGACTTATGGAAATAGTATTATTCTATCCGTACACGAAATTGATGTGAAGTTCGGTTATGTCACTTTCGGTTATGTCGATCATAATATATCCGCAAATCGCCTATTAATACATGCCGTGACAAACCGAAGATTGTGGTACACTATTTTTCGGCATACGATTCTTTACGAATAAATTTTTGCTTCCACACACTCAAAAAATATGTAGAAGCTTTGTTTTCACTTTCATTTAAAAAAAATTTAAAATCGAAATTTGTGTGAAAAGTCCACGTTTTGGACATTTTTAATCGTAAAAATGCAATAAAAATTTTGGCAGTATCGCTCGCTCGCTCGCATGTACTATAATATAGTAACTATATATACGCTAACTTTCGAACGCGTTGAGCTAGCGACTTGAAATTTTGGCAGCGTCGTTTTTTTGTGAAATGGGTAAAATCGGCCCACTCCTTCCTTCTACCCCCTCCCATTCAAATTTTTCGAAAAATAGGTACTTTTTAATCTTTAGTTTTTTTGGATTATTAGCACACTATAAATCAAAATTTCGATAAAATGACAGACAAAAAACTTTTATTTTTTTGTTTCTCATAAATTGTGGTCATTGTTTTTGACCCAGTGTTAACCTTTTTAGGACCTCTAATACAAAATATATATATATGTATATATAGTCAAAAATGCGAATATTTCAACTATATGTATATTAGAGCAATTACATCTTTGTGGGGGAGGGTGGGGAAAAGTGAGAGGAGGGTGGCGGGAAGGTGTGGAAAAGTGGGGCGAGGGTGCAGAACTTTGGGGAAAGGTTTGAAAAATAAAGGGAAGAGTAATTTTGTGTGGAAGCCCCGTAGGTTTAGCAGCCTTTTTTATAAACAATTACATTTCTAATGAAATACTTGTATTAAAACTTGCCTATTTTCGTTTAAATCGCCGCTTTTTTTCGGACGAAAAAATTGCTACGCCGTGGCCAATCTTTTAATATACACCATCTGTACACTAGACTACAGATGGTTATAACTTAGAATATGACTATTTAATTGGTGATCGTCGAAAAATAGGAAGTAGTTAATCACATTGTTGCAAAAACACTGCATGAGTGTTAGTACGTAGATACTTACGAACTTACGAACACCCATCTACGTAAACTTTGAAAATGTAAAACGAATAAATTTCTAACTTCGTTATTATTTATAACAAATGTATTTGGCTTCGTAATGTCATTACTGTCATTAGCTATGTGTAATTATTATGTTGTTACAATTTTCATTCTTTTGAAAGCAGAACTACACTATTTAAAAAAGCATTTATAATTTAAATTATATTTATTATAAAAAAAACATGATTGTAATACATAAGTCTTAATTTACAATACACTTCCGATTATAGAGCCTGGCTGAAAGAATCCTTTGTGTGTCTCTGCATATTAAATTGTTTTTCATTGAATATGTCTTGTTAAAGAGAAATTTTTTCTGTTTTGCATTTAATCACGAATGCAATAGACGGGGAAATTTTGCCTTTCTCTGCTGAATCAGCGGATAACTGTTCTATTAAAAGTGGTTCTCCGAGGGTTAAAAATAATTTTTTTTTTTATTTTGATATTGAAATGCCTATTGTAAGTAAGGTTATTAAATAATAAGAAATTTAATCATAAGGCTGTTATTCTTAACACTGAAACTGATGAGACTAACTTTACTAATTTAATACCTGAATCTGTGATTTCTGAAAGTATTATAAAAAATAACACAACTTTAAATAGAAATGATAAAAATAAAATAACTGAAGTTCCTAACTTCAACTCGGTAATTCCTAGTAATTTTGATTTGGGTTGCAATTCCATGCTCAAACAAGTCAACTGCGTCTGTCTGGTAAACCCTATAACTTTCAAGTTACATCGAACACAGTTGCTTTTAACAAACAAAATGAAACATTTCAGTATAACCATTCTGATCAAGGTCCGTTCTGTGTTCAGATTGAACTTATGGGGAAGAAACCCTGTCTTCATTCATTTATATTAGTATATGAGAATTGCCAAAAAGAAGAGGAAACCTTGTCTTCTTAATCAAATTATTGGAAGAAATCCTTGTTCTTATGAATAATAATTTAATTTGGAATTTATTAAATTGAAAGATTGATTGAATATTAATATTATTTATTTAAAAATTACATTTTTAAATTGACTTGTTCAGTCCAAACAGTTTGACTGCAAGAATAATAAGAATATAATTATCAAAATTCTAACTTATATATACAACTAAAATTAATCGAAGAAAACTTAATTTAAATTATAAAAACTAAAAAACACAGTGATGATAATTTGGTTACTTGATTAAGTTTAAAAAATAATAAGTTAAAAAAATAACAAGTCACCACAATCTTAAGAATGGAGCTCTATCTGACATTTTGGAATTGATGAGTTAGACATAGGTAGATTAATGGATATTTATAAGATTAATGATATTTTAAAAGTGAACAAAACTAGTAGATTTCAGTGTAGAGTCACATTGAAATCAGCTAATTATGCGAATATTCTCTCTAATAAAGATTTCTCAAAGGAAAATCTGGTAGCTAATAGCAATAATAGGATTGTGATAGCCAATGCGGACAAAGGTGCCATCTCTGTTATCATGCTCAGGGATACCTATTTTCGAAAAATGAACGACTTTATTTTTAAACAATGTAGCAAAAAATTTTATTTTAAATCGCCGAGTGAACTTGTACCAGGTATCATCAACCATATAGACACAAAATTTGAGACACTGAGAATCAAATATAATGGCATTGTTGATAGGGATTATAAATAAGGTTGTACCACTCTTAAAAAAGTTGGTTCTGACTCTTTCAAATTCCCTAGGCTGTATGGTACTATCAAAATACACAAAGATGATTTTCCCATCAGACCAATAGTTTCGGACCCAGAAAATATAGCTCACTCTTTACAAGAATCCGTAGCAAATATTTTGATTAAACTTATACCTGAGAATAACATTGCTTTGAGTAGCTCTAGACATTTAATAGAAAAACTAAAGATCCTGGGACAAGGGAATTCCGAGCATCTAAAGAAAGGACATATTCTCATATCAGTGGACTTTATAGATATGTATACAAATTTAGATTTAAGACAATTTTTTGAGGTAGTAAAAAAACAATTTCACATAATTAGGCCATTTAGCACGATAAAGGTTCAAGAACTCATAGAATTACTCAGTTTTATACTAAGAGATATCGTCCTGTCTCTAGCAATACCGCCTATCTAACATTTTTCATAAGAACTATAATGATATCTGTACAAATACGGATTTCAAAAAAAATGTCAAATAGGCGGTATTGCTAGAGACAGGACGATATGTCTTTTTTACGCGCGGGCCCTTTATTATATAATCAATGGCCACTGCCGGAGCCAAACGTCTACCATCAAACTAAAGGAGTACCGATGGGAGGAAAACTCTCTTTCCTCATATCGGAAATTATTACACTACACGCTATTATGGACTTAATGAAGGACACTGACATTTCGTACTACATTGGGTTTTGCTTTAAATATGTGGACGACATGATTCAAAAAATGAAAATTATTCTTCCCAACTTAGATATTACCATCAATAGGGAAAATAGCGAAAGCGAGGTGGATTTTCTAAACGTCACTCTCATTAGGAAGGGTAGACGCCTCATTACAAAATGGTACACAAAAATCTACCACTCGGGAAGAATAATCAATTACCTCTCCACACACCCAAAAACCATAAAAATGAATACTATTAAGGAATACCTAGCAAAAATCCTTAACATAACGCTTTTAGGTATATTTTCAAAACTGGTATTATGTTTAATATAAGTACAAATTTCTCCGAAGAACAAATCGTAGATGAAATAAATCGTAAAAATCATGGAGTTTTTGTTAAAAATGTTCAGATACTAAAGACGTGGACTTTTGATAAAAATGGCACAAGAGAAAGGGTTGATTCTGATAGAGTCTAGGTTGTATTCAGAGGAAATACTATTCCTGATGAATTAAATCTTAGCTACTCTAAAGTCAGTGACACATAAAGCAAGTTAGTTATGTTGGCAACACGGCGACTTGACCTACGTATTATCATTAATCAATTACGTATCATCTTGAATTACTGTGAATTACTATTTGTCGTGTTCAATATAATTAAAAGCTTAATAAAAGTAATATTAATCGTATTATAATATTTATTACATGGTGTCATATGTAGTTGCACAATAATGGATCAAATTGATGAAACAGGATGCAATTTTGTGCGACCCCCAAAACCTGTCGTTATTTCGTCAGAAAATGATATGCACAAAGAATGCTTGGAAACAGGAATACAGCTACTTTGAAATTTCTACTCAAATGGTAAGAAAAACACAAGAAATTCAAATTGCAACGTTCATGGGAGCATTAGGCCATGATGCCATTGTTATATATAATTCTTTTCCTAATGCATTGCCTGGCGCACAATTGATTTTGGACGATATTAAAGCAAGGCTTGATGATCATTTCACACCAAAATTAAACACAACATTTGAACGCTTTAAATTTTTCAAATCTCAACAAGAAGATGGTGAAAATATGGATTCGTATTTAACTAAACTACGCTTACAGTCAAAAAAATGTTCTTTTGAACAATTAGAAGATAGTTTATTACGTGATTAACTAATAATTGGCATAAGAAATGACGAACTTCGTTCAAAATTAATTATGGAAGATACCACTCTAATTAAAGTAATTCAGGCATGTAAAGCAACCGAAATGGCGGATCATCAATTAAAAATCATTAACAAAAACGACGAAAATAGCGTAAATAAAGTAAATAAATTACTTCAAAACGACAATTCTCAAAAAAATAAAAACGTCTTTTATCGTAATCGCTGCGGTACCAAACATGAATTTCGTGCATGTCCCGCATACAAACATAAATGTCTTCTGTGCCATTGGTACAATTATTTTGAAAGTGTTTGCAAAAAAGGAGCAAATTTATCAAATCAAAAGCAATAAATGCAGTCTCGCGTCTGGATGACGAAATTGATGAATTGTACATTGAAACACTACCTCAAAGAATACTAACAAATGGACTGAAACGATAAAGATTGGTAACAAATCATTTATGGTTAAGTTAGACACTGGAGCTCAGTGTAACGTCTTGTCTCAAAAAATTGTTAAAGAATTAGGAGCCAATCTCTACAGATCTAAAGTAAAAAGCTTAGTATCATTCAGCGATCATCGTATGAAAGTGGTAGGTGAGGTCGATCTAGATGTAACAATCGACAAGAACAAACGTACAAAATCGCTGAATTTCAAAATAGTAAGAGAAAATGTAGAACCGTGTTATATATGTGACATGAACTATTACAAAATGGAAACTTTTTTACTACTGTTCTTTTATCTTTTTCTAAGAACTACTACGTACATGGACGAAGAATAATGTTCATGGAATTAATAATATATTGTTCATGATTAATTACATATGAGTTTCATTCAAATAGCCATTACGACAATTGGCGACGAGAAGGAGCAATACGAATAATTTTTGCAGTGCAAGGAAGGTAAATTGTATCAATAATAAAAAAAAAGTGGAAAAAAGGAAAAAAAATGGCAACTGATGAAAGTATTAACGTGGCAACATTAGTGGGATTGCTAAGGGAGCTGCTCCCCATACAACAACAGCAGCAGCAGCCACAGCAACTCATCATTAATGCCCCAAGTATAAGCTTCGACGTTTTTGATAAACATGAAGAAAGTTTCACTGTTTACAGACAGCGATTAGAAAACTACTTTCAATTACGCAACATTAATGATGACAATAAGAAAACCCAAGGGTTAATTAATTGCATCGGGAAAAAATGTTATAGGCTTTTATTAAACTTGACAGCACCTGACTTGCAAAATACAAAAACTTATGAAGAACTCACAAGGCTTTTGGAAACTCATTTATGTCTTGCCCCAAATACCGCAATGGAACAAAACAATTTCGTCCTGCGTGTTCAACATGAAGGTGAGTCCATTTCAACTTATTTTGCAGAATTGAAAGGACTAGCAAATAGGTGCAATTTTGTATGCGGATCATGTCAAGCAAGTACAACGAACACGCACATCAGATCACAATTTATACGTGGCATTCGTGATGCTGATATTCGACAAAGGTTGCTGGAAGAAGATTCACCAACCATAGCAAAAGTGGTGCAAGTGGCTTTATCAATAGAGGCATCCAAATTACAATGCAATGTAAATCTATACAAAATCCCTGCATTGGGGTAAGTCAATTGAATACAAAAACGGACCATATAGCTCTAAACCATATAGAAACATACCGACCAAAGAAGGGTCAACCCCTATAAAATGTTACCGGTGTGGTGCAGGTCACAAAGCGAACAAATTTTGCAAAATTAAAGGACATTTGCTTAAAGTATGTGTTAAATCACAAAAGTCAGGATTTGGTTTCAAAAAAAATCACGCTGGTACAAAAACCAAATCGACACATGCAATTGACATTGAAGACGATCAGTTTGTAATTAATTCCTTACAACTGTATGCAAAGGACCGACGTAAATATTTCATAGATGTTAAAATTGAAAACAAGGTTTTAAAAATGGAATTTGACACAGGATCGGCTATTTCAACGGTAAGCCGATCTATGCTTTTAAAGTCGCTCCCAGAAATTAAAATACTACCCACAAATGTTTAATTAAAAATTTACAATAAAAAAACAATTCCAACATTGGGCATCGTTCACGTTTTAGTTGCCTACAAGGATAAAACATTTACGGGAGATTTGTACATCGTGAATGACGAGTTTGATTCCGTCATAGGCAGAGAATGGATAAACAAACTTGGTTTATTGAATGTATGCGACATCAAGAGTCTTACGGTTGACACTAAAAAATCCGAAAATGACATTTTGTTCGAAAATAAAATTGGAACTATTCCTGAAATGAATGGCGTTTTGAAACTTCGTGAAAGAGTATCACCAATATATGTTAAACCAAGACCAGTCCCTTACGCGTTAAAAACTTTAATCGAAGAAGAAATTGAAAGGCTAGTTAGGGATGGTATTTTCGAGCCAGTGGAACATTCTGACTGGGGTACTCCCATTGTACCTGTTGTGAAGGCTGATAATACGGTGCGTCTATGCGCTGATTATAAAGTAACAATAAATCAGGTAATTTATAACGACAAATATCCTATACCAAAGATTGAGGATTTGTGGCAAAATTTTAAGGATTGTGAATATTTTTGTGTTTTTGATATATACAAGGCATATCTACATATGGCAATAACAAATGAAAGTGCACTCATATAAACAGTAAGCACACATAAAGGACTTTACAGAGTTCGAAAATTAATGTTTGGTATTAAAACCGCACCAAACATATGGCAGCGATTTATGAATGAGTATATTACTAGCGAGTTAGATGGTACACATTGTTTCTTTGATGACATCATTGTTGCTGGTCGCACATTTGAAGAGACTATACACCGAGTCACAAAACTTCTTGACAAACTGCGTAAATTTGATTTGCATTTAAATAAAAATAAATGCAAAATGTTTCAGAAATCAGTTACATATCTGGGTCACACGATTAGCAAATCTGTATGTCGATTTTGCGTAATTTCTGCTTAATATTTTAGCAGGAAATTTTTAGAAGGAATTTGAATGAAAGGA
>JANSTT010020078.1:0-10198 GCA_026745375.1 Platyura marginata | reverse complement strand
CATACACAAAGTAACTTGGGTGTCACCAGATGGAAGGACACAAAACCAAATAGACCATATTGCCATTTCAAGAACATACAAAACATCTCTTCTAGACGTCCGCAACTACACGGTTTTGAAAAAACACGGTTTCTAGAAAAATAAATCCAATTCCGTTTTTACACGATTTCATTCGAAATAGCACGGTTTAAAAATCGGTTTGATTAAAATTTCAATTAAAAATATTTTCAATAACCGCAATTTTCTAGATATATTTATAAAATCTCTTAATAAATTTTATTGTATAAATCCTTTTATTTTTAAGGTTTTTTTTGCATGTTTTTTTCTGGGACGTGTCTTCCTGTCTACTGTATAAAAACAGAATTGGATGCATTATCAATTTTTAATATTAAAGACAATTTTAACTCTCGGCAAAAGTTTATTAAAGGGGATATTGTATATTAAATAAGGTGATTGTATATTAATTTTCCAATTTTGACCGCACTGGCGATCTAAAATGTTCCCAAAGCTTCCATATATGTACTTTTAGGAAATAACACACACATATATATATACATATATATATGTATGTAGATGGGGTAAGTAATATATATTTAGGGTAAGTTGAGAAGAAATGGCACATATGGAGAGATAACACACCGGCATTATTTCAAAATCTTAACCGGGATATACTCTTGTTGGCACGTGCAGGTTCTGTGAAGAAACAGAAGAAACCCCAATACACCTCCTTACAGAATGCGGAGCACTCAGCCACAAAAGGAGAGATTATCCAGGGAACTACTGCCTGACCGAGAAGGACCTTCCGTCCCTTAACCCACTCAAAATCCTAAAATTCCTAAAGGAAACAGGACTTGATAAATAAATAATAATAAATAGTGGAGATGCTCCATAAAAATAGAAGGAAGAAAGAGGGGCACAATAGATCTAAATAAAGGTCGAGGTGCTTCGATCACCCCTAATAAAATCTATCTATCTACTCTCGTTTATTTTTTGTTTTCAAAAACTTATTTTGTTTGGTATTGATATGAAAAGTATATAACAAAAATAAATAACTTATGCCATCCAACCTCGGCTTACCCTATGTTATAGATATAGTAATAGAAAATTCACACCGGATTTTTCATTATACGTATGTATAATATATAAACGAATAAGTAATTTGTTGAGGAAATTATTTAAAGGAAACAGGGTATGTATGTAATTTATGGTTACAATAAGCTCTACAGTACATTTTGTACATTTTGTAAACAGGATGCGCAATGCAAGTATTTATGTTAAATAAAATCACATGTTAAGGATCTTGATAAAATTTATATAATACTAACTACATATGTAAGTACCAGGTTGTAATTATAGCATAAGTACTTAGAAGCAAAGAAGTATACGTAGATTAAATATGTAATCATTTATTGTAAGATATGTACATTGTACAACTTAGAGAAATTTTTATATAAATGACGGTCGCTAAGATTTTGCGATCAATTACTCTACTTGTACTTTTTAACGGGCGGATACGGCTACTATTAGAATAATACACGTTCGCTAAAATTCTAAAATAGAATGCCGGACTTATATTTATTTTACAGGCGGCGATTCGGAAAATAAAACACGGTCATTTAAAATTCTTTACTAGATACCGGACTTGCATTTATTTTACAGGCAGATACGGGTGATATTAAAAATATTATACAGTCACATAAATTCCGAAATAGAATACTGGACTTGTATTTATCTTACGGGTGGATACGGAAAATAAAAAGATAAAACACGGTCACTTAAAATTCTGCAAGAGAATACCATACTTGTATTTATCTTACGAGCGGCGGATACAAAAAAAAATTAAATTTTAAAAAATAATGGAATCGAATATGAAACGAAATACTGTCAATAAAATTCCATTCAGGAATACCGTCACTAGTATTTGATTTTAGGATATAAGATATCCTATATGAACAGATAGATAGGAAATACTTTGCGCTTTTAACCACCACTCAATTATTTCCTATCAACACCTGTAAATATATACCGCTCTTGATACTTATAACATAGTGATCTACGTAGTGGTTTAGACTTGATCAGGATAAGATGATGATGATGGTAATGCATCGATGGTTGTTTTGGTTCAAGAGACGTCATTTTGCACCAAAAAAATAAAACACGTTGTTGTTGTTGTTGTTGTCTTATTGTTTTTGGTGCAAAATAGCGTCTCTTGAACCAAAATAACCATCTGAAAATCTTTGTTAGAGCGTAACAGAAAATTATGAATATGGAATAACACAAATAACGCATGTTTTAATTTTATTAAATGGTTTGGTTTTATTTTTTGTGCCATCGGTAATTTTTGTACCACCGGTCAATTTTAAATCTGCGAACATTGAATAGGAAGATGAGGATCTGGATCATGTGGATGTGCAAGTAAGAAACCTATTTATACATATTGTATTGTATACATATATGTATAGCGCCCATTAATAAGTCAATAAAATGTAATCAATGGAATTTTAGCCTTATAATATATATATATATATATGTATATATATAGGTATATAGTACATATAGTGCATAAATGGTACAGATAGGTATAGGTACATTTTATTGTTTTATCTTTTTGAGGTTGTAGGGTAATTCATATTAACTAATTAAATAGTTGTTATATGAATCGAAATAATATAAAGTTTTTTTTTTTTTTTTTTTATATGGCGCCCCTATTTTAACCTTCAAACCAGCACGTTAAAAAAACATCGTTGTGCCGCACCTGGGTTGTGCTCACACCCCAAAATGTATTATGTATTGTTGTTATGTTATTGACTTTTTTGTTATACTATTTTATTAAAAATCATATTAAAACACAAAATAAACATTTATTGCAATATAAACTTCAATGTAAAGGGTTCAGTTTCCGAAGTTTTTTTTAAAAAACAAATTTATCTTCAAGGATTCTTATATATATGTATATTCACACAAAAAAACAAAACATCAAAAAATTGTATTTTTTGTCTATTTATAGTGACCGAAATACGACAAAGAAAATCATAGGACAGCAATAAAAAATTGTTTTGTCTTTTTATAAAACTCTCTCAAAAGAATGTTTTCTACAAATTATAAAACCAATGTAAAAACACAATAATGATTTTGGGGTGTGCTCACAGACCGCACTCTGTGTGGCAGTACCTTTAACGTATATACCTATATAGTGTATCCAACGTACTTATATACGTTCCGCGTAAATCTAACGAATACCTAAAGTCAACATTTCGTATATACATTTTATAATGTACATAAGTATATCCAAAGGCTATCCGCAGAACTAATGTCTTTTAGAACCCAATGTCCTAAAAGTTAACTTTTGCTTTTTTAACTTTTTGCAGCGTAAAGAAAACGGCGTCCACGCATAAGGAAGACGGCGTCCGCGCGTATATACTTTAGGCTACTGCCACAGTCCCCGGGCCAAGTGCCAAGCGCCAAGCGGCGCGATTCGGTGCGCCAATGACTTGATGTTACCGACGACCATCATAATATAGATTCTTTTGACGAAGAATTTTTTGCATCATTTAAAAACTAAAAGACAATTTGGAATTCATTCAATAAATTTAAATCGCTATGAAACTAAAAACCACGAAAATATACGGATAAACAGTATGCAACCGCGCGACAAAACTCTACTCACTCTGCTTTGTCGCTTGGCGCATGAAACCGCTTGGCATAAGTTCCGCCTCTACGCTTGCACACATTATGCGTTTGATATATAAATATGTATATGACTGAGTTTTGTTGCGCGACTGGCTCTTCTGGTCGCTTGGCGCGGGCACTGTGGCAGCAGCCTTAGATATTCGCGCGATAACCTTTCAGTTTATTTGTGAATGCAATAGTGTACATCTAGCATCTACTATAAATTCTATACGATTTGTTTGCTTTTACTATTCCATACTTGAGTTTTACAATTACATACTTAACTTGTTTTTTTGCTCTCCTGAAAAATTGTGTTTTTGCAGATAGACAGTATTGAATATAAGCGCTCGATATAAACTATTTTTAAACCACAAATACACTTTTTTGCAGGACGTTTAAATAATCTATTTGTAACTATATAAAAATAGTTTTTATAACGTAGCAAGAACAACTTAAGTTTAAAAAAAAACTGCCCAAACACAGTTGTAGCAAAGTATGTGGGAAGTATTATTAACATTATTAGAATTTTTTTTTTTTTTTGCTATTTTTAACTTGAGTTATACAACCGTTGCATTAGCGGTTTTTAACTACAAATTACTAATTGGGCATGCATACAACGATGAGGAAAAAAAATTGGAAGGAAATTGAAAACTTTGGTTATACCATTTTACACATTGTATGGATATAGCAAGAAAAACTTCCCTAATGAGGACCGAATTTGCGATTGTGTTGTAATTGGCATTTTTGCTTTAGTTTGATTTTAAATAACATAAATAAGTACACAACGTAACGAAACGTTGTTTTTCAATTCACTCATAATACTAAAATATAACTAAAAAACTAATTTTGATATTATCACTCCCCGTATCATTGGGAATCACAATACTTATAATTAATAAAAAAACAGAATATTTATTTTTTCGTTACTTTAATTTTAATAGAAATAGAGAAAGAATTCAAGATAGACTTTCCTGCTAGGAAAGACTAGAAAGAAAATAAACCTTTAAAAATATTCAGTACGGTGCTATGCACACACGGCTCTAAAATGGACAGCGGATTCGGTCCGGGAACCTACTCCCAAACTAAAAATAGAGAAGTCCTATGTACAACCAAATACATCAAGTGTTTTCTATGCAGTGAACTTCTCAAAAACTGTGAACTTTTCAAAAACACAAATATCCAAAAAATCGAGTAGCGATTGTTACAGACAATCAAGCCGTCATACAGGCATAATAAGATTGGTAGAGCAATGCCACAAAGACTTAACACACGGAGCAAAATGACTCGACATTACCTTCATGTGGGCCCCAGGTCACAGTGACATTGAGGAAAACAAACGAGCTGATTTACTAGCGAGGAAAGGCTCGGACCTAGACATCTCAATAGCGGAGACAGTGCACCCTTCACTAAGTTTTAGTAAGAGGAACGTGTATTTGCACTTCCTAAAGTTAGCAAACAACAGATGGAAAATCCTCGAAATGTTAAAAAAAGCCAGCATCACTTGCCCAGAATATATGCAAGGTAAAACAAAATAACTCATAGCCATACCGAGCAAGGCGACGGTATACACTGGCCACTGTTAATCCCTCATAACACAGCATGTCGCAGCTGCAAAAAGGAGAAAAAGCAAGAAATACTCGAACTCTTCTTCTGCAAATGTCTGGCATTAAACAGAACCAGATTCAAGACAATGGGTAATCACAGTTTTAACCACCTAGGAGAAATCGGCGAAAAAACAGTCAAGGCGGTGTTAGGATTCATTGAATCCAACCTCCAAATGGCTGTAGCTGAACCTCCTGAGTGACCATAACAACAAATAAGGTGTTCTATCGTATGAAAACGGCACAGTTGTGCTAATTGGAGACCAAACCAAACATCTTTCGGCGGTTTTTTAGTAAGTGGGACAATTTTGACCTTTTTGGTTTCTTTCAATAATAAGTTTATTTTGACATAACATCAAAATTCTTCTTTTCGTTGCCTTTTTTGAAATGTAAAACTTGTAAGTTGTAACTGATGTTCAATAGTGTAGGTAGACTGTAGAATACGTAGTCTCGTAGACGATTTATAAAGAAATATACTCATTTGCTGAAATGAAATATACTAACCCTAGAGAAGAGGAATGTGGCACGTGCTTTTATTTTACTTCTCTGTGTTTCCGGTTGAATGTTCTTCCAATTCTTCCTTCTTGGTGTATTTCTTCTTCTTATTGTGGTTAATGTTCCTTGTTAGTAATGTGGCTTTCGTCTTCACTGTTAACTGTTTCTTTTTTGTTTTGTCTTAATGTTGGAAATTTTAATTTATAATTTATTTTAATGCCAAGCACTACATGTCAAATTAAATACAGTGGTACAAAGAATTATTCGGACACGTTTTTTTAAATATATTTTTGCAATTTTTAGAAAAAATAGAAAACGGATATATATGTTAATAAGATCATTTAAAATGCATTTAAATTGATTGAAATTAATTGAAATCAGTTTTTTTAAATTTCAAAACTATATTAATAAGAAAGTGTACGAATAATTCTTTGTACCACTGTATGTGACCATTTAGGGATGTTGCAATATAAACCATTCTATTACTGGAAATATGTATATCTATTCGGAATAGAGAAATAATTAATATGACAAAAATTATAGGAAATACAAAAATAAATATATCTTTGATAGACCAAAAAGTTGCACGTCCAAGGGTCCAACCGCTATAGCGCTGCAATCAATTTTTTATAATTACTAGAGTCTTTAATAATTTGTAATAATCCTTTCCGTGTTTTTGTCGAATATTTTTTAATTTAATTTTATTTTATTTTATTCAATGTAAACGTGAAGAGACAACCTCTTATAACAAATTTTACATAAGTATAATACAAAACATACAACTCGGCTTACATTTAGGCTGATTGAAATTATTTATCATATCATATTAACAAAAATTATTACAATTTATAATTTATTCAGAATTAATTTAAAGTTAGTTCAAAGTTAATTTACAGTTAGTTCAAAAACTAAAACTATAGTAAGCTACAACAATAGTTATCACAATAATATTCACTATTAAATGTTAATAGCATAAAGCGTCATAAAGTAAACAATATTTATCATAACATTTGCGTTTTATTATACGCAATAACCAAACTATTCCACATCCAAAACACGAAAACTACCCAAGTAATAGATCAATTAAATATTTTCAACTATAAAAGGCAAACCACAGCCCGACCCCCAATAGTGAGGAAACTCTCAAGACCAAAACTCTAAGATCACTCAACCCACTAATCTCGACAAGCCCAAGAAACTTTTTACTTTTTAATATAATAATTATATACAGCCATTTCATATGAAACGTATCAGTTATCCGCATTGACCACCAGCGATTAGGCTGAAACTGTCAGAATTTAATCTACTCGGGAAAAAAATATTCTTTAAGTAAAATTTTTTTTTTGATATTTCACTGTACTCCCGCTTACGTTTACCTCTATAGGTTATCTAACGATTAACTCAACTGTAATATTCCATCATGCATATACGAGTATTCTTCAATTGGATATACTTCAGAATGGTATCAATAGGCGTCCGCTCGGAGGGGCACGTGCCCCCCAACATCCCAACATGTTTCTCTGTTTGAATAAAAACCATTTATACAAAACAAAAAAGAAGTATTCTGATCTAATATTTGGAGCCAGAATAGTAGCGGTTAAGTTCTCAATTTCTTGTACAAATATAAGTCATTTTAATATTTAGTTAATAAAAAATCAGATAATGAAAATTCAGACAATTCAAAATTCAGATAATTCATGTCATAAGTCACATTTCAAAAGTTAAATAGATTAAAATTCAGATAAATTAAGATTCCGATATTTTAAAATTCTGAAATATTTATCAATAAGGAATTTAATAATATAGGGTAGAAGGGCCCAAGTGGGAAGATGCGACACGGAGCAAGACGCGACATTTCTCATAAAATTTAATACTCCAGTTACATTTAATTAATTGATCTGATAATCTCTTTTTTGTGGGAAAATGTAGCACTTGAAGTGTTCCTTTTACAGAAACCTTACAAATGCTCGCTATTTCACCGCCATTTAAGCAATGCTATTTTTTTGAGATAATGCCATTATTAGACTGTTTTTAATTGCAATCCAACCACCCGGCGTCAGATTGAAATCAACATACCCTAGGAAAAACATTTTCATGTTTTACCCCAGTAAGACTTGAACCCGGAACCTCCCGCTCCTAAGGCAATCACTCAATCCACTGAGCCATATGGTCGGTTACTAGACCATAGAAAGGAAGTATAAAAATATTCCATATAAAATATACGAGTTGCGGCGTTATATGTTTTACTTAATTCTAATGCAATTGTTTGTGTACACATACAATTTGTAGAAGGTAAATTTAAAATTCGATTTTTTTTGTTATTGTATTATGTTGCTTTTTATTACAACATTCAATTATGTTGGTCATTTTAAATATAGTATTATTTAATACGATTTGTATATAAAATAAAGGGTGCTACCTATAATTTTTTCGAAGATTAAAACACCATTTAATTTAAATATTTCATTTATTTTTGTAAATAAGGCTATAAAGGTCCCATAAATATTAATAATATAGTTTAATATTAACATATTCAATAATAATTAGTTTTATAAATAAGTATTTATGATTTTCCATAATCTATCGCCATCATTAATATGCTTGTTGAAATTTTTAAATATATATTATTATTAATGCTTCTAAAACAATCCGCTATTATTTTCTGGAAGCTTTTTCATAAAATATTTCGTTATTTAATCTATATAAATTAAATTTCGTCTCTGCAATTTTACATATTTCTACAATACAATGTCTTTTTTAGGTTTTACAAGGCCTCCCCAGTCTTTTTGAATGGTTAAATTATTGGTTTCATAAATTGCACATTCTTCTACTAATTTCAAGCAATCTTTATATTTTATTTTTTCTTTATATTTTTCTCTACAAATCCAGATATGTACCCAGCTACATCATGAGCGATAGGATTAATATATTTTAAATCAATTTCCTCATCACTGTAGCTGTCCTCCAGCTCTATATTTTGTGAATCATTACATATTAATAAAAACATTATTTGAGGAGCTGACAGTAAGAATTGACACATTTGTGCTATCAACTGAGTTTGCGTTTGTTGGAGATTTTAACTTATTGTGTATTAATATTCTTTTATATACGAATAATTTACGTTGTATTCCAACCACCTCGACTTTTAATTACTGAAAACAGGGTTTCTTTGTGGTACGACTTGAAAATCTCATTCTATAGCGCTGTAAAACGGCGTCCTTTGTTTTTAGTAATAAAGTAACTTTCTTAATATTTTGCATGCGCGGCGACTCATATCCACACAAATGGAAATTTTCTGCGTATTTGCAAAATTATGCGGTTCAATTTCAGCATTAAAATGCTAACTTGATCTGTTTCCATTTGAAGCACGTTTTTCATGGTGTCTACATGTTGCCTGAAATAGTTTTAGAAATATCTGTCACTAAAATATAAATTGTTAAATAAAAATTAATAAATGTGTTAAATACATACATAATTACCTACTCATGGGAGCATAGGCGTCCGCTCGGGGGAGGGGGAGAGGCATGGAGGGGCACGTGCACCCCCAATATATTTCTCTGTTTAAATAAAAACCATTTTGACTTAAAACAAAAAAAGAAGTATTCTGATCTAATATTTGGAACCAGAAAAGTGGCGGTAAGTTCTCTATTGTCCAATATAAGTCATTTTAATATTCAGATAATCAAAATTTAGACAATTAAAATTCAGATAATTCAAAATTCAGATAATTATAATTCAGATTATTCAAAATTCTGACATTTTAAAAGTCATATAGATTAAAATTCAGATAGTTTAAAATTCAGATAAATTAAGATTCCGATATTTTAAAATTCTGAAATATGTATCAATATTACATTTAATGACAATAAATGGATTTCGTGATTATTTAGCATAAATTATTAAAGAAATGTATCAGTTACTTAACCCTTCTGTTAAGGAAAATTGAAAAAGCAATAAATTTTTAATATTTGAATTTTGAATTATCTGATTTCTGAGTTATTTTAATTTTAAATCATTTGAATTTTGAACCATCTGAATTATGGATTATCAGATTTTTGAATTATCTTAATTTTGAAATATCTGAATTTTAAATAATCTAAATTATTTCAATTTGCGTCGGCTTGGAACCAATTAACAACGTAAAGCGAGGTCTTGGTGTAATGGTTTTAATGTTATTTAAGTATATTGCTTTTTGCATTGCGTGATTTATATACAATCTGAATTAATTATCCAGTGAATTTTTTTTTGTTCAGCAAAATTTTTAAAAATGGGAAGGAATTCTAATTTTTTTTTGTCGCATTGCGTAAAATCTGTAAACTTTAATTATTTATATGTACATTGTAGACCTTATTTTGTTTGTAATGTCCCTGGCTCCTGAGACACCACTTAATACTTTCAATTTTAAAACGCAAATATTTAATTAATAATTTATT
>JANSTT010020077.1:0-48515 GCA_026745375.1 Platyura marginata | reverse complement strand
TGCCTATAAAAATGCTTTTAGAACTTCAATAATTTTGAATCAAAATTTCAAATTCCGTCAAAATGACGGGTCTAGTAAATCTAGTGTTAAGTACTAATTACTAGAGTAATATCTCTGTTGTTTTTTAAGCAAATCGGAGAAGGTATAGGGGAGGGTAAGGCTCTGTGTTTACCTAAACCATTAATTTAATAAAAATTTATTCGGATTGTAGAAAAAGTTAGTATGACAACAATAATAGAAGATTTCATTCATAGACCAATAAGTTCCACGACCTACTGTTATAGCGCTGCAATCAATTTTATATAATTTCAATTCTCATTTATTCGAAATGTATTCGGAATAGAGAAAAAATGAGTATAATAAAAATTATATAGAATAAAAGGATGAAGATTTAATTACCAGACCAAAAAGTTCATGACCTACCGTTATGGCTCGGCAATCAATTTCATGTCATTTTTATGATTAATTACTATGTATTAAATTTACTCAATATATATTTGTTGTACATAAAAAAAATAAATAAGAACAGTAGATAATAAATAAATACTCATACTAATTCTAGGTTTGCTCGTATTTTAAAGATCCTTTAACATGTATTGGAACTGTAGCTACAGATCAGGTAAGCATTCAATAGTAACTAAATTAAATGTTATGACATCTAACAATCTTTTTAATATTTTCGTCATTTAGATTAAGCATGATGTTCAACATACTGCTGGAGAAAAACGTATAACATCTGCATTCAAGCACAATTTAATTTAAGAAGTTAAAAAAAACACTAAAACATAATTACATATACTATACATAGTAAATATAATTTTAAAGAATTGACTAAGTAGGGGTAAATAATAATTTAACTAGGAACACACAAAAAAAAATGTTCTAAATTAACCTATACATATCAATGAATGTACTTACTTTATACATTAAGCGATAAAATTATATGCAAATAAAATTAAAATTTTTACGAAATGAGATATTTTTAATGTCATTTAATTTAATATATAATTAACCAGTAATTATAGATTTTTTCCTGATCTAACTACCTACCTACATTTGATTGTACATTGCCTAAACGAAACCTTTAGCAAAAAAAAACATTTTCTAAATAGTTGAAATACATATTTAAAAAATTTAGATGACAAACAAAATATCTCATTATATTAATTATTAAAAGCCTAAAAATGTCTTACTAATATAAAATATAAAATATAAATTATAAATATTAAATAAAAAAAAAATAATAAACGTCATATCACTAAAAAAAAAAAAAAGATATTAAAAAAAAGCAAAAAAAAAACAAAAGTTTATATACTGGCTGAGGTAATTAAGTAATAAAAATATATTTTAAAAAATCAAAATATTCATATTTTTGATGTTATTTATAAAATCATATTAATGTAGGTTGAAATGATTATAGAAGCTACTTCTTAAAAAAATGTTTTTTATATTTATTTACATATTTATAAAATTATTTGTATGCTTATATTTCTTATACACTTTGTAAAAAAAAAAAACTACCGAAAATTTAAAATTATTTTTAGTATCAATAACATTAAATAATTAATATGTTAAACTTATTTTAACAATATATCTATCCAACCTGTTATAATGATTAGAGTTCTATATATTATAAAGTATGTAGAATATAATATATTTATAACTCTACTTTTAACGATGTAATTATTCTTGATGTTAAATAAAAATATTATGGTCAAACGTTTCTAATTCGTATTTCATTTGTTATTCGTATCCTTTTTAATATTAAATAGAGGATATTTATAACATGTTTTGTATAATGTATATATAATATATCTATCAATAAAATAAGCAATTGGTCATTAATTGTTACTAATATGTATACATAGTAGTTAATGTTGGAAAATTATCTAAAATCGATAGTTATAGGTACATGTACAATATAATGACCCGGATACGACCAGACTCATATACAAATATAATTTTGGTTATTACACAAGGTGATTCAAAAAATGATTTTTCTCTTAAACTGCTGGAGATAAAGTTAAATAAAAAATCCTAAAATTCCTTATAATAAATAATATAATATAATAAAATGCAATTCTTTTTTGTAATATCAATGCGTAATACTTAAAAAATAATAATAAAAATGCATTTAAAATTCCGTATAGCAGATACTAACTTGAAGTTAGAAACACATACAAAAGCGAAACTTTCGTTCCCAGTACGAAAATTATGGAGATTCAATTCAAAAAATATTTTTTTATTTAGTATTAGTTCATAATACATTTTATGTCGGTGCAAATTTTCTAAGAAATTGTTTTTTCTTTTTTTTGATTTTCGCATAGTCGCATAGGAATATTAACAAAAATAATAAAAAAAACACTGAAACTGGACTGAAATGGATTTCAAAAGGTTGTGAAATGTGTACAGACATATTTTTTTTACTCAAACACTTTCTCTGTCAATAGCAATATGTATTTCAAAATATTGTCAAATACTTATCTTTTTTTATGTAAAAACATTCATCTACAATCATATATTTTCTTTGTATATAAAAATTACTCCAAAACCGCGTAACTCGAGGGTTGCCTCAATTTTTTTCCGCGTAACTTGAAATTCGCGTAACTCAAGTACCGCGTAACTCGAGGGAAACCTGTACTTGATTTAATTTCATTATTTTATATGAAGATCTACGGTTTTAATTTAACCCTAATCCTATCAAGATTGTCTTATAGGCACATACTTATGTATTTTCATAAAGTAAAAAAGAAAATTTTAAACAATTATACAATTTACATTATATAAAATTCATTTATTTTATTTTTTAACATTTAAAACAAATTATTTATTAATATTTACATGTTGAGAATCAAATGTTGGAAAGATTAGGGTTACGAAGAGCTTTCTATTTAAAATACTGATCCTTTAACTTCAGATTCTTACATGCCCTTTACCCTATATGTGTATATGGAGCGTTCGTCCAATTAATATTTGATTTGTAATTCGTGGCTTAAATTTTTATTTACATAAATGGTAGGTCTAGAATATTGTGATAAGAAAACCTCAATCATGTCAGCCTCAATTTATGCAGGAAAAGAAATAGTATTGTAGTAAGTCTTCTTGGTAACGGTTATTCCTTTAAATATTCTTCAGGAACATAAATATACAATCACCAATATAATAAAATTTAATTAATTAAAAATACAATATCAAAAACACAATAAAAAAGTAACAAACTAAATTACAATATTAAGTATCTGACAACAACATAACACGCTTCTTAAATAATAAAATCACCTACATTCGCCCAACCTGACCTTTAATCGTCACCGATTAAAATATAAATAATAAAATCACCTACAGGTATATGTATTTAAGGAAAAAACTAACATTTTTATAAATACTTGAAAGGATTATCATTATTCTCACTTTTCTATTTCCCTCAAAGAGAATAACGAAATTAAATTACCTCAATTTAATATTCAACTGTTCAACCCCATAATAATAGTTAATTCCATGACCATTCAAATGTTTTTTTTTTCTATCTAACATTTGAAGGTTTTTCCTGTACAAATAAATAGATATGTATTGGCAACATCTTCGAAATTATTCTATATAAATGTTGTCTACATCAGCGGTTCCCATCCTTTTACCGAACACAGAAACTGGAAAATTTTAAGTTCCAGGATCAATTAAATTCCTCAATACTTATATGAATTTGAAAAATATGCATTTATTTTTTTTTAAATAACATTTAATGTGAAACTTTTGTTTTCGAGATATCAACTTCTATAGGTCTAGCTCCGTATAACTTAAATTTAAATGTAAATTCGGCTCTATTGTTATTTTTGTTTTTTAAAAGTACAATAAGTTCATAAGAATATCCAAATTTTCTTAGACGATTTGAAAAGATTACAAATCGTTTATATATTTCGCGTACCACCTACTTTATTATAATGTACCACGTACCGCCATTTGGCAACCGCTGGTCTAGATGGTATTTTATCATCATTTTCATAATAATTTTTAAGTAACCAATTTTTGGTATTTACTAAACGTACCAGAGTGGTCAAATGACCCCTTTTTAGGACCACATTTTTGAACTCAATTTTTTCTCTTTTCCTCGACTTACTTTACGGCTACTTCTATAATGTTTCTTTCATTTTTGCTGATAATCTTATGTATTCCACAAAAATTGTCGGTACGTTTAGTGTTAATTCTTAAGAAAAGGGGCATCCACCCGTTTCATTGGACCAGAACCCTTCTGTGGAATCGGAACCAATACAATCCGAGGAGAATGAAATGGAGCGAACTTCCGAAGCTAAGGTAATCCAAAGTACTACTCGGGAATTATACCGAAAGAGGTACGGGACTAGTGTAAGAGTTAGCAAAAACAGACTCAGGATGCTGACGGGAGTCCTGACAGGCCACTGCAAGCTGAAGGGACACCTGAGAAAGCTGGATTTGGAAGAAAACGGAACGTGCAGGTTCTGTGAAGAAACAAAAGAAACCCCAATACACCTCCTTACAGAATTCGGAGCACTCATCTACAAAAGGAGAGATTATCTGGGGAACTACTGCCTGATCGAGGAAACTGGACTCGAAGACTTACTCTAGATAATAGATAATTTAATTATAGAACATCATATAGCCACATATAGCCTCTGGATTACAAAAAGGAAGGTTCGAACTTAATTCTTTGGGTGATAGTTTAAATGAAGAAGTAAAACATTAAATATCAACTGGAATCCAGAAATGGCTAAACTTTTTGACGGTTATGTTGGATTTCTGGTTAACTCATACCATCAATACATACGAGTATACATAAATATTGTACTGAGTTGTCCTGTCCTGTAGGACATAGTTTACAGTGAAATTCTTCTCTGGATTTTCGGATTAATCACTTAAGAGGTATTAACTTTGCTATGTTTTAAATTGAATAAAAAATTGAAAGAGAGAGTAAGATTGATATGTACATAAAGACCTTGATTTGCAAGGTTTCGATTTGCGTCGTTTTCGAAGTTGCGTCGTTTATGCGTCGATAATTTGTTTGAATATTTTCAATTTGTTTGTATAAAATCGTGGTTTATAGTATAAAAAATGGAATGTAGAAAGGAAACAAAACATTTAAGTCCAAACTTGAAATTTTATTAACCTGACTATCGATGTTTCAAAAATCAAAAAGAAAATAGATTCAACGAAGAAATAGAATCTCCCCTTAAGCTTAAATATTCTAAAATGTGTAGTTTCTTAGTTTAGTTTCTGAGATATGGTCATTTTAATTATAATGTCCGGCTGAGGTGACCTTTTAGAACCCTTACTATTTATAGCCCGATTGAAACCAGAGTTTGTCAAAAGTTAGTAGTCATCAAGTAGTATCTAGTAGTAAAATATTTCATTTAGTAGTTTCTTAGTTTCTAAAATATAGTAATTTTAATTATTATCTCCGGCTGAGGTGACTTTATAGAACCCTTACTATTTATGGCCTGATTGAAACCAAAGTTTGTCAAAAGTTAGTAGTCACCAAGTAGTATTTAGTTTTACCGGAGATAATAATAAAAATGACCATATCTCAAAAACTAAGAAACTACTAGATGAAATATTTTACTACTAGATACTACTAGATGAGTACTTATAATCCCTGCACAAAATTGGAGATGGTATCCGGCTGACGGAAGGTCACCTCAGCCGGACATCCATATCTCCGAAACTGAGGAACTACTAGATATAATATTGAACTACTAAATGACTACTAATTCCCTTCCAAGTTTTATTTTGATCGGGCAAATTTGTCCCACTGAGGTGACCAACCCGTGGAACCAATTAACGACGCAAATCGAGGGCTTGGTGTACTCTATTTTCTATTGTGTATTATCATTTAGCTGTAATACTAAATACATACTTAATAAACGGTATTTTACTAATATTGCATGGTGTTAGAATTTTTTAACCTTTGTAGCGAAGCGAGCAAAAAATTATAATTTTCAAAATACAGACATGGATCATATTTACGAATTGTTGTAATTTAACGGTAGGAGGAGTGATTTATGTAGACTTTTTTTTAAAAAAATGATTAAATATATGCATGTATGATATTAACATATTGTATTGGTTAAATAACTGTAGATAATTGGACAAATTTCCTGATTTGTTTGTTTTTGAATTATAATATTTTAAAAATATACATAATAATCGAACTGATCACAGCGCTGATCAAAAAAATTCCAAATATTATAATGTCAACCGCCTGCCCACCCACAATTTACAGTCATTAATCAGTCGACCAAAGCTGCTAGCCAGCAAACTTTTTTTTCTTTTCTGTTTTTTTTTTTTTTTTTTTTGTACAATGACGTATTTGAAGAATCTCTTTCTGTAGAACAATACAACGACAAAAGAGAGGTACCGTGTAGCTGTAGATCAACTAAGGTACAGGTAACCTATCTGAATGGATATGACTAACAACTTGTAGAGAATCGTGTCACCACATAACCACTTATCCATTATATCGACACAGTGTTTGTACAGAGGTGTGTTGTTCTGACATAAAAAAAAAGTTACAATACTTGAATATACCGCTATATTTATTGTGAGGTCAACGAACGTACTCAAACTAATATATGAAAGATGTGAAGATATGTATAATACCTAATAACATTGTAGGTATTGTGAATGTATACAGACAACGTGGTTTTTTTGTTTTTTTTGTTGAAAATGTGTGGTAAATTTAGAATGAATCTGAGACCTACTATTTTAAGTTTATATTCTGTTTATAGTAGTTTAATTTTAAAGATAGCGTAGTACCACTTCAAAGATTGTGGTGAACAAAGAACACCTTGAAAATATATTTAGGAGTTGTTGATAAAATAATGAAAATTTACGAAAATTTAAAATTTTCGTCTCAACTAATAGATTAAATTACGAATATTGACAAATCTGTTATATTTAACGTAATAGTTATAAAATTGCATTTATAAGGTTTTACTAAATAAATTTTTAAGCAACGTGATCAGTTAGCATTTAGTTGTTTTATTAAACACTGTTTAATGTGTATTCTTATGGATGCTTCGCCACCGTAAATATGTAAATTTTAAGAATAACAGTACTAAATTACACCGAATTGTTCTAGAACTTTTATTTTATCTTGCATCTTTGTTTTTCTTTTTAACCCGAATTGTTCTAGAATTTTTATTTTATCTTGTATCTTTGGTTTTTTTTGCATACATAGATGCAGACGAACTTTAGAAAGATGGATAACCATATGAGATATGAACATGCGTAGGAGGGGCTGTTACTATATATGGCAAAGCTGGGCTGAACTTATGATTTCATTTATTTAGTTTATTTAATTAATTGATTTGCGCGTTGCTGGGACTATTTGGGTTAAATCTAGTACTGTAAAAAGTTATTTGTAAAATATTTATTATGCAATATGATATAAAATAAATTTTTACTTAACAAAATCATTTTTGTTTTTGAAAGCAGTGTCCTTAATCTTTTTTTATAGTTTCAGTAACCCTCTTACATATTTAATTGTTTAAGTTACAATCGGATTTTTGCACAGGGTCACAAAGTAACAACAAAATATAAAAAACTATAAATAATAATAATAAAAATAATAATAAAAATAAAAATATTTGTTTAAACATTAAAATTGAGATAGCACATACATACATAGCTCTGTAAAATGTTCTAATGTGTGGGTTGGGATCTTTCAATTGTCTCCATTACATGGTTCTGTGACGGAAAATATTGAATTATTGCCATTTCCACTAAATCTTTCTCATTTCAGATGGCGTCACAAATGTAAAAGGAAGAAGAAGTAGTTAAGATTAACTGAATCATTTAGTGGGTGATCAAAAATAATTTTTAAGTAAACGTAAAACTTCATTTGTGGAGGGGAGGATGCCCTTAAAATATTGTGCACAAAATAATATTCGGTAAAAAATTATTATTGGTTGTTTAGATTTTTTTTATTTTTTTCTTCTCTTAGTTAGAAATTAGATCGAATCCAATACACACCACGATTATGTTGAACCTACATACATATCTACATATATTGAATAGTTTTTTGTATACAAGTCATATATGTATACTACACCTGCTGACCTGCGGAAATTATGTCAATTTACTATTGATTTTGTGTCTCTAAATTATTTGAATAAATATCGAAGGGCTAAAGACACGCAATTGGAAGTACTATTTACTCTAAGGTGGGTATATAAATAAGAATGGTTTATTATATACCTGCATACTTAAAGACGATGGCCGAAAAAGTATAGTACAAAATGCGTCTCTCTTATATACATATGTACATATGTACATTATATATTATATATGTATACGGATATTATACTATATTATGGTTAGTTATGTACAAAAGTCATCACCCTGTTGTAAGGTATTTCAATGTAAAACTCTGACTCTTCCGCGGTTCATGTACCTTTCATGTGTATGGGTGCTGTTTGGAGCTCAAACCGTTGTTCAATTTCAAGTACGAGGTTCGCCGCAGTACCTTAGTAAGCATCTGATTGTCCGTTGTCGAGGTCACACACCCCAGCAAAGACCTCAAGTGTTATACATACCTAATCTATTTATCGTTTTCATTTCTTTCTGCATTTGTTTCGATATTGGACTGTTTTTTTATTTATTTATTTATTATTTTTTTTTTTTTAATTTTGTGTTTACCGTTTCCGTGTTCACTTTTCTGCAATACTTTCGGATCAAATGTTTTTAATCGCAACGGTGTTTGTTTTGAATTGTGCGCGCTAAACATAAATTTTTTTTTTCCCCGATAAACAATTTCAATGCCGTTTATCTGGTTGATTCTTCTTCGATACTTTGTTGAAAAACAATCCATTGATAATCAACAAGCTGTTGTACATAGTTGCTGGAAGTGGTTAATGAACTTGCGACCGCAGTGGGTGAAGATTATGTTTTTGTTTGACTTGAAAAAAGGTGTTTTTTTTTCTTCTCCAATTTTTTTTATCAATTATTAAAAAATTTTTAATTGTGTGATTAACATTTTTCTGGCAACAATGAATACATATTTTTGGATAATTAGATAATTCGCCGTGAATATGATAAAAATACGATAATAAATACCGAAAAGAAATTTTATGTTTCGAGTGAGTTTTTTTGATTGTAATAAGCGCCATTGTGGATTAACATTTTTTATTGGATATCAAAATGCCAAGCACAATAAGAGGTAAGACAAATGATTTATGGTCGTGACATTGGAAAATACGTGAACATTTTCATTTAAATTTAAGGATTTTCTCAAATTGAGTACACACAAAAATTAGCATCTTTCTATCCATTTTTATATACATTTTGTACACATTTAATTAAACTACGTATCAAATATAGTCAGCAATATTTTTAACGGTGCAGCCATTTTAAAGCTCTTTTTTTAAAAAATATCTTTTAAGATAGATTGCAGTTCAGTTCAGAGAGCTCTGTAGTGTACTGTATTGTCATATTGTCAATATTAAAATTCGTAAAGCTTAAAAGCTTTTTTTTGTTGTTGATAAAGTGACAATTTTCTTATAATACAACGTGGCAATATTTTATTAAAATGATCAGCAAAATTGTAGTTGTTTCAGATTTTTAGCAAAATCAGGACTTTTTAAGCTACAACCTATACGAGGATTATTTACTCCAAGCTTGTTATGTAGGTTTAAGTAAGAAAATGTAGGATAAAGGTTTTTCTTGATGTTATTATAAAATTCTAGTCTGCTGTCAATGCTACTATTACAAATGTAGACATTTGTGTCATTTTACTATAAGAGAACATTTTTTCCAGTATTGATTTTTTAGTAGGTAGTAGGTACTATTTAATTTCTTATCTATTTAAATATTAAATTTAGATAATAGATCCGAAAAAGAAAAAAAATGTCAGTTTTCCAAAACTAAAGGAATATAATTAGTTCCTATTATTTAAATTCGTTCTACTAAAAAGTAACTTAAATGTGACCATCCTATAACCAACAACATTCTTTAATTTGTTTGTTAAACATTTTTATTTACCAATTTACTATCAAAACACAAGCGAAAATAAATTATTATTCCTACTAATTACAAAGTCTACCTGCACATCATAATTTTCGAATTTGTTTTCAAAAGATTGACAACACAAAGTCAATTCATGCTTTTAAAAATCACAAACTTGTTTTCTTGTGTTTCAGTTATTCCATGTTCGATTTTGTATTCATAGTCAATTTTATAACTTTGGGGTCAATGCACTTTTTAGTGTATATATACATACCTTTATGTATGTATGCTTATTGTACATCAATTTATTTTCTTAAGCATGCGTGTACACCTTTTTGATCTTACGCACTTTTGCGAAATTATGTATACCCAAGATACTGTGCGTTGAAATAAATTATTTATTCTTTTGTATTTTTTCTATAAGTTGGCAAAAATTTCTGTTAAATTTTAACGAAAATAATAGATAATTTAGAATTAAGATAATAAATATTTATGAAATTTATCTCAGTCGGGCTAAATATGCTACAGTACGCTTGAAATTTTATTAGCACGCACCCATCTACACGCACCCATCTACATATGTATGTAGCTAATTTAAAAAAAACATCCTGGCACCTTTTTTAATTAGAAAAGGGATGGGTACGAAAATGAGAGTACTAATATCCATAAAAATTACAAGGGGGTACGTTCACTATTAAAAAAGTGACTCACCTAGCTAGTTTTTTTAAACGTTAAATTATTATACAGGGTGTTTCAAAAGAAAGGGTTCGACTTTTTTTGAAAATTAATTCTTTTATGAACCGTACATTCAAGTTAATTAAAATCTGTTGGAATTATGTATAACACACGTCTTTCTTCGTTTGTAAAATACATTATTATGACATACATGCCATTAACTATTGATATCAAACAAATAATATTTAAAACAAATATATAAAAGCAGGATACTACGATTAAATCAACTTATTTTTATTCGGGAGAAAATCGAACCCTTTCTTTTGAAACACCCTGTATATCTTAGGAAAGGAGAAGGTACTAGCTAAGTCACTATCCAATTTTGTTGAAGGTATACATAATGAGTACTAAATAATTACTTAAAAATGGGTACTAATTATTTAAAAATGTCACTATTAAAAGGTAGCGACATATATGTAGGTTCCTTATTTTTTAAGAATGACCTTTGTATATCTCAGGAAGGAGAGAGTACTAAATAATTCATTTTTGAAAGGTACTTGATGAGTACTAATTTCAAGGGGGTGCGTTCACTATTTAAAAAATAACTTGTCTGGGGTAACTTAATTTTTAACAATGCGAGCTATATGTCAGGAAGAAAAAAGATACCAATTACTTTACAGTGACCCTAGATGGTATTTGAAGGATACGTAATGCTGACAAAACTTCATACGTATACGTATTTTGGTTTGAAAAGTCACATTTCTGATTATAGTTTCGGAAATATTCCCAGATGTTACTTAATTTCTTAGTCAATATATCCAATTCAGAGCTGACCACAAAATCTTACATCTTGATCTTGACAGACATATTTAATTCATATTTCCACATTTCCGTAAAAGGTTAAATTATTTAAAAACACGATTTTTGGTAACGATTTCAATTAGAATAAATTTCTCTTGACTATTAAGCAGTCTTTAGGTATTTACCTAACTGTTGTTTTTTTTTATCCAACACTAATCTACCAGATTAACTCGTAAACGTAAGTCAGAAATAATTTCTTTTCTAAATGTAAAATCAGAGAAAATTTACAGACATCTAACTTGCAACAATTTTGTATCCAACTTACGGACAATAGGGAAGATGCTGAATCAATTAAATTTAGTGGATTTGCTCTTGTTATATATGTACATATATTGTAATGATTTTGTACCAAGGATTTTAAGATTTTTAATAAAATTGTTTAGAAGTTTGTTTAAAATGATTTTAAGTTAAGTTTCTAGAATGTTTTTTCTTTGTTATCTAATTTATCATCTGTTAAGTTCAGAGTATAATTATTTGCTTACACGTACATATATTTTGTTGTGTGTAATTTGTACTTTTAAAATAATCTGTGATTATGGAATCACTCAAAACAAAATTCATGTTGGCGATCATGAAAGCATAGATTTCATTTAAATTGCTATTGGTCGTATTTTAACAGCGATAAAGATGATAATATTCACATAAATTTAATTTTCATGACTGTGATGCCACTGGCACATCGTCGTCATATTAAATATTACAGTTGCTCAGATCTTGTTATGAATACAAATCCCACATGCGAACCAGCGGACTCACAACACTATATATTTACTGTATTTCATATATATATATATATATATATATATATACATATATATATTACATCATACGGTAAAGTACCGTACATACCGTACAGTCCTACTTTGCGTGATCGCAGAACATTACAAATACATTCATAAATATAGACATTTTAAAATACTATTTACCATTTTTACCATGGAACTAACCATTTATACCGATCACCTGAGAGAGGTTTGTCTATATAGTGGTTTTCTTTGGATTTTTGTTATTATTCTTTGGCTAGAGATGGAAAAATGAAAACACTGCCAACTGACTATACAGACTCTACACCATAGAGAGAAATGCTTGTATTGTATAGTGGGGCCAAATGTTAAAATACGTATACGATTTCTTGAGACAATCCGCATACAGCTAATTCTAACTGTTTTCGTTACTTTTTCGCGTTGTTATTTTGTTTATTTTCTTAAAGCGCTTATAATTGGTTGCAGTGTAAATATTACATAAAAGTGCATCATTTTATGCGGTATTGGCTACCATTATTGCAATATTACATCATTATTATAAAAGTTTTTCTACATAAGGAGTATCTATGATGATGAAGAGTAGTTAGTTCTGGAATAATCTCCCCCCCAAAAATTTTTTATACAATATGGACAAAATATTCCAAAGGGTAGATTTTGTCTGTTTCTGGAAATTTTTCTTGTACAAAGGATTTTTTCCACCTTGCAAAATTTATTCAGAAGAGATTTAGTCTGGGTATATAGAACATGTATGTAAATAGTTAGTTTATCTCACCCAGAGTTAAAGTTAAAAAACCAATAGAGTTTCTTACCGGGAACGGTCAGTTCAAGGTGCACTTATGCAGGGTGAGTGTGGTTGTGTGATGGTGGAACTAACCTACAAGTTCTGCGAGGGAGGAACTCCCTGAAACGGTTGAGCATTTACTATGTGACTGGCCAGCCATATCGGAAAAGAGACAAAAGACGCTAGGAAGTTATTTGGCGAACTTGTCGAAAACTCGTGACGCACCTTGGTCATCCTAAGGTTCATTGATCTCTTGAAATTGTAATTAAGGCGTAAGTCACTACGCGAGGGATGTTTAATGGATCCATCGGAGAGGTCTAGTGATTTTCAGGCGCTTTGGCACCCGCCCTCTATCTGTACTAACTAACACTAGTTTATCTCAAGGCAAGGCTTTAGTGTAAGAGCTTAATCTATGGGAAAATGTTAACAGAATTATATTGTATTCGAGCATGAATAGTTAATCCATCCTATACAGAATCTGTGGTAGGAAATATTGTTTAAAGCGCCTATGCATATTATCCAAATCACCCACATTTCTTTACATTTTAAAAAAAAAAGTTCATATACGCGGTATAGTTTGTAAATCAATATCGTACCATCAAGTTTTATTACGTAAAACACCATACAACCCTCTCTGTTAACGAATACGCGAGCTTTTTGAATATACTGTTTGTGTCTTGACTAACGGGGACATTTTTACCAAATAACTTTATAGAAGAAACAGCTTACGAAATGTTCAGGCAATATAAAAACCACCCTCTCCTTATATGTGTACAACCATTTTGAATATCCCTTTTTGTGTTGTTATTGATTACGGCAAAGTTTCGGGTGCATTTTCATATATAACACACGTACGAATTTTGTGAAAATTTCGATTCATTTAATATCCGAAAAATATTGATAAAAACAGTTCATAACATTGATATTGTCTTTTATTAATTGGTAATTAATCGAAAGACTGATATTTTCTACGTCTTATTTGTTTTCGTGTTGTAAAATTCAATATTTTTTCGTGAAATTTTTCTATGTTTGTTCGTTGTTGTTACCGATTAATATAAACAAGACTATTTTCTTTTGGTGGAAAAACTTATACAAAAATGCATTTCTTTTTATTGAAACTGCAGAAACAATGCAAATTGGAGATGTTTTTGTAAAAATTAAAGTTTTCGATTACTTTATATAACATTGGCTTGCGGCACGCAAAAAAGAATCAAGTTCTGTTGAGAAAAAAAAATGTACATGTACCGACTGTGAAGAAAAAATTGCGCGTTTACATTTTTCGATAAAAATACAAAAAGAAATTCTATAGTAAAATGATGAAACGAAATTTATTGTCGACAATTAACAATCAATAAATTCTTCGACATTCAATTTTGACTATAAATCATAAATTAAAAACATTTATTTCTAATTGTATTGAATATAAATATTCAAAGTGGCGGCTTTAAACGAATCATCTACATCAAACCCTTCACCACCCCAATCAATTTCCTTAACGGCATTGGAATCTCCACTAACTATTCTAATTGTTGGTGATTCACCCACACAACAAGGGGGTTCTGGTGGATCACAAAACAATTCCCATCAACAACAACAACAACAACCTAAAACATCTACAGCATCAGTTTCACGAGACATTTCATCAACCGGAGGAGTTATGACAGGTTTATAAAATATTTTCTTAAATTATTTCTGTTCATTTTAATGTACAAATTAATTGCTTGGCAGAAAACGAAACTGGAAACCAATTACATTTGTCTGTTTGTTTTATTATTTACGTTTTAAGATATTACTTCCATATCCATAATACATAATATAGCTACATTTTCATAAATTATCTTGGTTTTCTTCATTTCTTGAGACAATTTACAAGAGTATGCAGCATACAATGGGTGTATTCGAAAAAAAAATGTATACTAAGAAAAGTTTTAAATTCTTATTAATTACCTATCTATGTTTTAAATATGGCAATACTTTTAGTAACTCATATTTATTTATCTTATCATCATCTTATGTGAATCAATATATAATAGTGAGTCTTTTGTAAATGATCTGTGCTCTGTGCTCTAGACTGCACGATTTTTGGTTATGTGGTTAGATGTTAAAAATGGTGCATTTTTCACGTTCCTTTACATGTAATTAATATTTTTCTTTAACTGCCTTCTTCTTTGGACAATTAGTGAAGTCATTGTTGTTAACAACAGCACACAACCATATTGAAAATAAGAGAATGGTTCAATAAGTAAAATTTACTGTAATTACTTCTGAATTGTATATGGAGGCCCGCCTACTTCAGATACGATTTATTTTTTTATAGCATACATGCATAAATACGAATTTTTGCATTTATTCAAGCTTAACTTTATTGCAATTCTGTATGTAGGGGGGGGGGTGGTTAGGGGATCCTGCAACGGTGGATCGATGTGTAAAAAATGGTGACCCCTTAATATGTAATGTAGCGCAAAAAAAAAAACTTTTTCGTATTCATAATTTTTTTTCGAAATGCACTTATTAGTGGGAGGAAAATTGAAAACATTTGTATGGGTGGTACTCTAAAGAGGTGAACAATTTCAACCCTCAGGCTTAAATCTTTTTTTTTTTTTTTTAGTTATCGTCTTTACAAATATACCTAATGAGCAACATTTTCATTGCAATTTGTTGGAAAACTTCAAATTCGTGAAGAAACGTACAAAAAACGAAAATTGTTACACGAAAGCAAAGTTTCCACTATTATAATTCATATATGTACTGTACATATAAAAAGTGTGGAAGCAAAGTCATTTGAATGAATGTTTAGTTAGTTGTGCTTCTGTACTTTGTGCACAATTGCACAAGACTGCCATGTGTTTGTGCACATACATCAATAGCATTATACGTATGTATGCATAACTTATCGCTGCACATATAATGCATTTAAGTCGAAATGCACACATGTCTGTTCGTCATTAAAAATCCGGCTAAACGGCTTGAGCTACAGTAAAGAAATTTACAGTTTATTTATAATAATCCAAGAGTATTGCTGAGTATTATTGTGTCTGTAAGTTTTTGTAGCAAATCAAACGGAAGGGATTAACCCTTGTAGTTTTATATGATTATTAAAAAAAAAAGTGCAAAGCCTGAGAATTATTGATTCCATCATCATGGGACTATTTAAAAAAAAAAAAAACTTACGTCATTTTGATAGAAGAAAATGGGAAAAAAATTGGGTGTTCACCGAACATCTTGACCGATTTTTCAGCGGTTTTTTAAAAAGTGAATACTGGCAACTTTTTCTTTTTATATTATTTTGAATTTCCAACATTTCAAACGTTATATTTTGAACAAGGGTTAACTTTTTCAAAAAAATTTATTTGCCAAAAAATGCTGGAAATTCAAAATAATATAAAAATACAAAGTTTCAAAACCTCATCTTCAGTTTTTTTCCATTTTCTTCCATCAAAATTACATAAGTTTTTTTTTTAAATAGTCCCATGATGATGAGATCAATAATTTTCAGGCTTCGCCACTGATTATTTCATTTAGATTATTATCTCGAGTCAGACTTGTGATTAATGCACAAGAGATTAAGTACAATGTTGCTGCGTTATAGTATAATAATAATAATAATAATAATAATAATAATAATAATAATAATAATTTATTTACGAAAAAAGGTTAACATTTCGGTATCTAGGTATCTAAGGTATCAAGATAGGTCATTTTGAAATGTAGAATTTCTTAACAACATAGAAAATTGAAAAAATTAATTGTTACCAAAAGGTGCCACCCCATTGCTATGGGACCAATATTGTGAAAAATGTGCAGCATATGATAGAATATCATGAACAATACATGTAAATATTCAGCCTACATGTCGCAATAGGCTTATAATAAGGCTCCATAACCCAAATATGGGTGTGTAGAAAAGATTCTTTAAAGTACGGATTTTTAACGATTTATTTTTAAAAGAATAAATATTCTTAATTCTATAATAAATATCTTGTCGATTTTTATTATTATTTAGTATAATAATTCTGTATTCTGTAAGTATTTTTTCTCCCTTTTGAAGGGAGGTTTTTGTCAGTAAAGGTACGCAGAAAAGCCTTATCTAAGAAAATTCACAAATACGACCAACTTAAGCTTTATTTTTACTAAATATCACAACAGACTGGAAGAATTTATTTCTTTTCCAATTATATCCCCTGTTATTAACAGTGTAATAAATGCAGTTACATCACATGGAAAAAATATACTTCCTACACGCTCGTACATATCCAATATCCATACATATTATGTATATAAGAGTAAATATATATCCATACATAGATTATTATTATATATATATGTATGTACCTATAATACATATATTTGTAAAACCAAAAAAGTATTTTCCCACGCCGCAAAATATTATTTACTAGAAGAGCAATTGTCATCAGTTTTTGGATTTTATTCAATTACATTAGATTTATATTAAAATATTGATAATTTTATGTAGTTTTCCGGTAAACATCAAGAATTTTGAAAATATGACGTTAAAATTGCAAAACAAACTCATTTCCATATTGATCAATTCAATTTTTAATTTTATGTTTTATAAATGAAAGGTACTTATTACACCTATTACTTACTTTTTATTCAACAACAAGAAATATGCATCACTTTGCGTTTGCACACAATGACATGAGACAATATGACAATTGCTCCTCTAGTAATACCAATTTTTTAAAGTTTTGTAAAAGCTGCGACCTGTACATATAGTACAGTTATCAGTTAACAGATGGCCCTGGTAGTAGCAAAAACTTTATAGACAAGAATAATTTTGTAATCAATAAATATGTCTATCATATCATAAAACACTATAATATACCATACACACACACATACATACATTGAAATGTATATTTATATTTGTTGTGAGATGTGTAAATAAATGTGTATAAATAACTAAAAATAATTTATTTCATTTTCAGGTACGTAATGCTACATCATTATGAATAGAAAAGCTTTCAACCGTTTCTATCCATACATTTGTGTTTAAGTATGAAAAAAGTGCAATTGTATCATATACAAATCCAAGTGTAACTAGGTATGTACTTCAAAACCAATGGTATTTCTATTTTTATTAATTAATTTTCAAGCTGTGTGGGTGGAAACGATCCTTTTCCGAAATAAATATTCTATATTTGTACCTACAATTAAAAATTACATAATATTTTATAACAGGTAAGAAATAAGGATTAGTAACCAGTTTTAAAAATATTATTTTTTAAAAAGATTATATAATATTGATTAAAATTAAGGTGTACATTTTATAACTGTAGGTAAAAAAAAAACATAAAAATACTTTTTGGTTAATTGAAAATAGTAATTCATCAATTACATAATAGACAAAATTAAAATGTATGTAAAAAATCAGATTATCCATAAAAAGTAATAGATATAAGGACAATAGAGAGAGACAACAGCAATTTTTTAACATTTTGATATTGGAAACAAACCCAAACCGGAACAGGTCTACTAATGGATTTGCATGATCCTGATGGTATTGTGGTAGTAGTTGATTTGTCTTTAGTCGTTTAAAATCCCATTTGTCAATTCCCACATTATCATCATTCAAAGAATGAACGGATGGAACAGGGATATTTAGGGTAATTGCGTGGGCTCGCTTGCTTTTCGATGTAGTGCGATTATCCAAATGAGCGCTTCAGCATATCGATTAAATTTAACAATCGGTGTTTAGCAGACGATGTATCGCAAAACCAGTGGCGGCTCGTGACAATTACGTCATTTTGATGGAAGAAAATGGAAAACAATTAGTTGTCCACCCTATACCTTGACCGTCTTTGAATTTTCTTAATGCTTGATTTTGAAATTTTGTATTTTTATATTATTTTTAATTTCCAGCTTTTTTTGCCAAATATAATTTTTGGAAAATTTAACCCTTTAAGGTCTAACTTATACATTTTAAACATGAAAGGGTTAATCAAGAATTTCCAAAAAGCTCTCACCAGTCTCAAAATTTAATTGCATTTTTAGAAAATGTTAACCCTCTAACGTCCAAAAAAACAGTCAAGATGTTCGGTGAACAACAATGCTTTTTTCCATTTTCTTCTATCAAAATGACATACAATTTTTTATAAAAATAGTCCCATAATAATAGAATTAATAATTTTTAAGAGCTGTCACTGCGCAAAATCCTAAAAACTAAATTCAATGTCGACACGAAATTAAGTCATTTTTGGATGTCCGTTCCATTTGTTTATTTTTGTGAGTTGGCTTTTCTAACCCGCAACAATATAAGTCCATGAAACATAAAATACTTCTTTTAGTTGAGAGGAATTAGTGTTAGTAAAAACTTTACATGTTTTGCTAGAAATTTCGTTCTGGTAGTTCGCATAATTTCAACACTGGCGCTCTATAATGATGCATTATTTTGAAATATTCTACTCTACATAGCGATGGTCATTTGAGAAATGGCCCTAACATAAATTTTTTTAAAAATAGTTTTTTTATGAAATTTGGTAATTTAGGATATTTTACACTATCTGGCAACACTATTTTACTAAATTCCACGAAAAAATACGTTTTTCGCCGGCTTTTTAAACGTTTTCTTCGTTGAAATGCTCTGTACAAATATTGAGTTCTCCTGAAAATTTGAAAAATGAGGGTTAGGGCCATTTCTCAAATAACCATCGATAGAATGTAGGTACATAAATTTCATATTTTTGATCGTGTTCGTGTCAGTCAATTATTTTACAAAACTTTAAAATGAAATGTTAATTACCTAAACATTTTAGTTCTAAAATAACTTTAAAAGCGATTTTAAGGTAATAAGAAGGATTTAAAAGTATGACTTATCATATATGTATGTATGTATAAGTATAATAAGTTGTATAGTAATGCTATCTACATATAGAAATTATAATAATTAGCTAAAAGGAAATATAAAGGATATGATATGATTTCAGCCAAAACCATATAAATTTAAATTGATGTTGATGACATTTTGCAATTATGTTCTACTCATGCACAAATTTTACCTTGAGACAACTACACATTTGATATTTAATTGAAATATTTGAACATTCCAAAAAAAAGCTCATTAATCATGATTTGCAAAAACAAATCTTGCTTAATTCTTTACGTACAGAAGTTTTATTTTTAATATGAACAAGAACATGAACAATTTCGACGATATTCCCGTTATAGAGAGATCTACCTACCTATATTCTTATTTTTATTTTTTGTAAATAAACTTTATATAGAGGATAGAGGTATGGTATTCAGTATGTAAGTATAGGTAATTGCATCCCGTTTTAATAACGCAGAAAAAAATACACGCGGAAATTTAAAAAAAAAAACCTAAGCATTTCTATGTACGTACATATAAGTATGTATATATATGTACTGTACATATGAGTAGTCACCAGTATAATGCATTTTTAGAGACGATATTTAACCTACAATACAACAACTGTCTACCTGAGGTACTAGCAGAGTAGTACCTACACCTTCGCTATAAGAAATTTGTTTTAATATTAATTTCTATCTGAATGAAGCGGATAGTGTTTTTTGTAAAAAAAAATCCTTTTGATATCAGTTTTTTATGAGTTTCATGTTGCATTTTTTTTATGTATGTAAGCTACAAATGTCTGAGAAATATTTGTTTCTTTAAACTAACACAGATGATTGGGGGATGTTATATTAAAAAAAAAACTATGCGTACCCACAATAAGTACTGTAAGTTTTTGTATAATCATCATTATTTATTTTTACCAAACGATAAACTCCGAAATTTGTAGTAACCAGCATAAAAGTATAGTCAGTAGTATACTCAGTGGAGATTTAATAAGTTTTAAACATTAAAATATGTAATTACTTAGAAAAATACACCAAACTATAATAAATGTTGAGTTTAGAACTTTTTCCTTTATCAGAAAAATGTGTATTTTTTCATTATCTATAATTTTGTCTTTATTCGTTTTTTCTGTACAATAAATAAATATTGAGGAAATAGAATACAAATGATTAAAAACGCTAGAAATGATATATAAGATTCATTGCAGCGCCATAACGATTTGCTCTGTTAATAAAATCTTCATTTTTCTATTTTCTATAATTTTTGTTCTCCATTCTGAATATATTTCGAGTTAATGAATGATTTTTATCAAAACACTATTAATTATACACTAGTGCCTCCGCCTCTAATTTTTTTCACATTATAAAATCAATTTGTTTTTCTGACTATACTACATTTGGAAAAAATCATCAAAAAATGCAACTCAAAATTCGTAATTGAACAACATTTATTTAAAAAAAAAATATATTTCCTATTGAATAAATAAATAATTCGTTTTACTCCAAAATTAAAAATTATAGGTATTCTCTAAATAAATTATAAAATAACAAGAAATCTGATCGATAATTGGGGTTATTCCCGTAAATTTACGCACATGTTGTTCTTGTTACCTAACAATCTTTTCTAATTGGAGAAAAAAGGAAACTACGTACTGAAAAAATTACAAAATACAAATGAACATTGCGTAATAATAAGTAACGTTTCATATTGATTAAATTACTAAAACACCATTATACAGTGGATAAAAAAATGGCTCTGAGCATTGTTCTCACGATAAAAATTTGGCGTATAAATTTACGCAAATAACCCACAATTTTGGCTTATTCAGATTCTAAAGATAAAGCTAAAGAATAAAAATGCCATATTTATTTATGCTTAAGAGGAGCTTTTCATTTTCGAAAAATAAAAAAAAAAAAAACGAAAACCTACTATTGATTTTTACTGACCAAATGTTCGCATAACTCTATAACTCCTTTTTCCAGAAATATTTCAAATTTTCAAGAAAATTAAATATGTACCTATGTATGTATAAAAATCCCATTCACCACATTGCACGAAAACATTAATTAATAATTTTTGAAATTCCTTTTATAATAAGTGTACGTCGCCTTCAGAAAGAAATTATTTGATGAATACACAATACAAATTTATAGGCTTAAGAATCTATGTACAGTACATTTACATATATGCATAATGATAATGAATAGGTTTTATACATAGGTACTCTATAATTATTATAATTAACAAACCAAAACTCATACAAAATTATTCAATTTAATAAAACAACAAAAACCGCAAGGTGACGGTTTTTTAAACTTTCGACAAAATGCATATTAATAAAAAAATTTAAAAAAATTAAAAAAAAAAAACAAATTAAATATACTTGTGCATCAACAATTATTGTATTAACAATAATGTTAATGGTATGTTATGGTCGATGAGGATGACGGTACTTTTGATTTTTCGTAACAGTATCATTTTAGCGAACAATCAACCATGCACCGGCCAACAAAATGTAACCGTGCAACAAAGTTTTTCGAAGAATGTATTACTGTACTAGCCAAAATGAAATGGCTTGAGCACCGTAGTGCATTCAAGAGAGAATCCCACTTCTTGCACAACGTTTCAACGTATAGCAATATAGCCACTATTCGTACAATAACATAACATAACATTACATTTTCATTCAAACCACGTATGGAGTAGTGGAAATTTGTATTTCTAGCCAGTCTTTAGCCGAACATCGTATTGCGCGAATCGGTTGCTGTATGTTCCGTTAGGAAATTAATTTTTTATTTTCCATTTTTTTGTTATTTCGGTACATATTACTTTCGATCATCGTGTAGCGGTATTTACGTAACCGTAACGTAACGCGTAATCGAACATTCGCAGCCGCTCAAAAAGTTATCATATATATATATATAAAAGTAGCGCCATTTTTATTTTTAAAGTTTAAATTTGGTGATTCAAAAAAAAAACGATTAAAGGATTACAAATTAATAAAAAAAAAATTAAAAAATCAGTGGAAATTAAAGACAATACACACTCAAATGGATTTAATTGAAATACAACGAAGATTATATTTAACTATTATATGGATTTACCTATATCTTTAATAGAATTATGTCTATCTGTTAATTTATACCTGTACGTACTCGTACTCATAACTCATTAGTACCGTCATTATCAGAACGGTACTCAATTACATTAACTGCCAGTTAAACGAACGTAATTCCTTTTAAATATTTGGGATTCAATAATTATGAAAGGAATTTTCATTCATCTACATTTACAACAAATTAAAATTACTCTCTAATTATTGCCAGACATAATTAGGAATTATATAGTAAGTTGCTCACATTTATGCAAATCCGTATGTAATATTTCTATAGTTATTCTCTGAATTGTGTTTGGGGGTTTTTTTTTTAAATTTTAAACAAAACCGGTATTGACGAAAAGATTGTCTATAATAGAAGCCATAGATTTCTATAATTTCTATGATTTCTATGAAAAGTCATCATCCTTCTTCCAGTTCAGTTTAGCACATTCTTTCAAGTCTTTCAAATAAAATACTCCTGTTGTATTGTATTTTTAACTTATTCGATACCTCTGTTTCGGTGAGAACATTTTTTAACACGAAGGAAACGTTTTTCACAACGGAAGTAAATTGTTCCATATTCTGCAATATTTATTTGACACAGATAATTAGAGGTACTCGATACCAGGAACACTTAAAAATTTCATCTCACTTCTTCCATTTACGATGTTTGATAATATACAGTATGCGTGTTTACTTAAGTGATTCACCCCCAAAATATTCGTAGTTCTCTATGATTCATCTTAGATACTCAATGTCAAGAATATAATTTAAATTAATTAAATCTAAAGGAAATTGTCTGTTATCAATTAAAATCTATTTTAAAATTGTCTAAGTAAGTAAAATAACCATCGCCTTTCGTTTACCTACATCTTTTAGATAATAATAAGTCAATTTTATCCAGTAACCTACATAATTTAAAAAATATAGATAATTTTTTTTTGTTAGTATGTGGTATTAAAAATTAACAAAATTCCCCGAACTTCTTCCCCTAGTCTCACATACATTTTTTTTTAAATTGATGTTTTAATCATCAAATAAACAAATTTTAAAAAAACCTTTTGGCCAGTTTTTGTTTTGTTACTTTTCATGGGACATCTTACGGAATCAAAATTAAAACCCTACAATGCTGCATAATTATTAATTATATTTTTAATAACAATGCATTTAATTGTAAACTTCCCTCATTTTATCTACACTTCCGTCCTTTTCTCTCCACTTACATCCCTTTCTCTCCACTTTTCCCCCTTTTTCTTCACTTCCCGCCCTTTCTCTCCACTCACCTTCCAATTATAAAAGCTACTATAAAAACTTATTTAGCTACTTGAGGTGAATCCGAAGAGGGTATGTCCACAAAATGACTCTGAATAATCACGGAATGACCACTAGAATGACGCAAACAATTTTCCAATGACTCTAGTGATTACGCCCACGTACATAGTACATAATGTACATCATACATTACTAGAATCAATTCTTTTAAATATGAAATCAGTAAGGAATAATAAGTGGCTATGCCAATTATAATTTACTCGTATGGATACTTATTTATGATCTACGATTTTGTCCTTCCTTATTCTGTACAGTAAATAAATATTGAGGAAATTGAATAATAAATTACCTTAAGAACCCTAGAAATGATATAAAATTGATCACAGCGCTATAACGGTAGACCGTGACATTTTTTGTCTATTAAATTAAATTAAATTGTCATTTTTTTATTCTCTATAATTGTTCTACGTACATTTTCTTTTAATCCGAATAAATTTCGAGTAAATGAATGGTTTTTATGAAATATTGGTGCAGATATTACCCCTCTCTTCTCTATACCTTTGTCGATTTGTTCCAATTAATCCAAAAACATTAGAGATCTTACTCTAGGAGTAAAAACTGTCAAAATTTCTGCTATTCCACAGACGGACATAAATTTTCACGGGAAAGATTTTTTTCTACGATGAATGTTAGGGGCCATTTCAAATTCCATACTAAACTTATAAATACCCTTTGATATTAGGCTCATACAGGTATAAAAAGAATTATCAGGTAGCAGATGTGCATAGTAATTACAATAAGATGCACAAAAAAAATGTATTCTTTTTCACCATATTGATAAAAATAAATTTATTGAAGTAAACAAATAAATCCATTGTGTCTATTAAATCAGTTTAGTTGAAGACTTTCTGTAAATAAATATATATATATATATATATATATATATAAAAAAAAAAAAAAAGTACCTTTCAAAGCAACTTGAACTGTGATACTGCAACTATAAATAATGTTTGCTTTTATTACATAAAATCCAGAAATTGTTGTTATCAATATCAAAACAATTTATTTAAGTGTTAATGAACTCATTACAAAACCATAAATAAACGTGAAAAATACGCCTAAATAATAATCATCGAAAAACTCTTTATCAAAAAAAGTTAAAATTCCAAAAATTAATTTTGTTCACTTGAAGGCTTGTAGCTAATTTTATATTCATTGAAGTTTTGTAAACGAATTAATGAACAACAAATTATTATTTACAACAATTAAATGATCAATTCAATCACATGGATATTTAAGACAATACAATGGGGCACATCACCATAATATATTGTTCAGGAATGTGTGTTGGTTTTTTTGGATAAATCAATTTTTAGAAAAATAAGTGAAATATGTGATTGACAAACAAAATATTTGCTATAGGTATATATGTACAGTGTATATATATTGCATATATATGTATGTATGTATGTATTTAATGAAAAAAAACAAAAACAACAAATCTATCAAATGTATACTTCAAGAATGTTTGATATGTGGAGCACAGTGACATCCAAATTGGAAGCCCACAATACATCAATGCAAACGAATGTTCAGGCAAATGTCGGACAAGCTCAGTCTAGTGGATCGATTAAAGGTAAACACACCAAATGTTTTATTATTTTGTGCCATGTCTACCTAATATACTTATGTTATGTACGATACATATACATTATATACACTATATTTTTGATTATCAATAATGCTACATAATTTTGTTATGTAAAACCTTTCTCCGATTTCTTTATTTAATAGTTTTAAAAGAAATTATGTATTTAAAACAGATTAATTTTGTTATTGATAAATGAATACAGTGGCGTACTTCTTTTTTTTTAAATATAGATAGATAGATAGATAAAATAATCAGCAATTTTTGCGATATCCACTCAATAGTAATAAGCCCTTTTCATTCCCCTTGGTGTCCTGCCGTGCATAGACTGCGTCATCGTAAATCAGATTACTATACTTCACTGATACGTAATTTGTTGTCAATTGTGGCTAGTCAATTCTATGTATTCATCTATATGAAATAGGGATTGAAATCAAAACCACCTGCTTCTAGGTCAAGCACGGGCCCAACAAATTACCTTTTATTGAAATATTTGTTTCAAGAAAAACAGGAAATTGGGTTGTTAAAGTAAGATTTTTTTCGAATTTGTTACATTTGTTACTAAATTTTGGTAATAAATGAAACAAATGTAACAAATGTGGCAAACTGATACGATTATGTCCTATTCAGTTTGACAGGCACATGAAACAACCCCATCACAAGACATATTCAGAACTGTTCCGAAATATTTCAGAATGGCGAATTGGAGACAACTATTGGGTTGAAAAATAGGTACCAAATTTTGGTAACAAATACATGTAACAAATGTAACTTGATTTTCGTCGTGTAACAATTACATTTGTTACTAGTAACAAATTAGATATTCTATCGATGGATTGATCCATCGATTTGTTACTTTAACATCCCTGGTCAGTAGCCATACCCATTGATCTACCAATACTATTGACACATGATTCAACTCTAGCAATTTCCTATGAATTATTCCAGATGTGATTGAATGGAGAAAAAAAATGGGAAAGAAAAATGTCTAAACCGGGTTATTTTGTAAATATAATGTATAAAATTTGATTTTTACATTACAAATATCTATTATGATGGTACTTAGCCAAATGTTCGATGCTTACCATTTTCTGCTTATCATAACTATTTGAAATTACTGAGATTTGTTAACGGCCTTTTAAGATTATGGTCTGGAACTGGAAGATGATAAAATAGACTATTCAAACATATGTATCTCGAACAGAATTTCTTTACTGCAATTTTCTTACATATTGAATTAGAGACTCCTTGCACTTTGACCAAAAAATTATCATTTGTTTATTCATGTTTTTCTTCAGTTAACACTTAACATAACAACTAATATGTATTGTATATAGTTATAAAAATAAACATTTGTAAGCAAAATAATTGAACTTGCTGCTTTACATATTCGTAATGAATCATTTAAACATTTAATAACACTAATAATGCTCTTATGCTAGTAGGTACATATCTAGACAAATTACGAAGTCAATTCTGAAAGTAAATAAGAGCATAATAAATTTAAATATATGACGACGGCTTGTTATTGCGCTCTTAAACCTGCCATAGGCAGCAAAAACATACACATTTGGCAGAAAAAAAAAATAAAAACATTTAAAAGAGAAAGTATCTACACGAAATTTGGTTGGTATTTTGAATGGAGAGAAGGTGACTAAAAAAGCACGATTTTTTTTTTAGTTTTTTTTATAGGTCATACGAATACATTCATAATATTAAAAACAGTTACTTAACGACAATCCAAAAAAAAAAAAAAGATTTTTTTTTCTAAGCGTTTAAGCCACAACAAATCTAAAAACAAATCTTTAATAGAAAATTAAGTAAGTAATTATTACTTATTGATATTAAAATATTACAATTTACTATAATTACAATTAATGTTAATGCAGATGTATAGTGTATGTATATTGTATAGGCTATAGGTGGTAGGCACATCTTTTTTGTATTGAATGGTTATAATGAATTAACTAATTAAAGAACTTTATTTTATTAAAAAAAAAACAATATAAGTACACTCTATTGTTTTAAACTTCGCAATCCAAATACATTCATAAGGTAAAAACTCACATAATAAAACAAAATGGCTATTTGAGTAATTTAAAAAAATTTAATTAATATTAATATATATATATATATATACATACATGTATATATATAAGTATAAAACATAATATGTTCTAATTGTATATTTAAAAGAAACATTTCTATACTGTGTCTGCCTGCATCTAAGTAAAAAATTATAGGAAGAAATATTTTCATCATCATCAACCGGGGCGATCCAACCCTCTGTGAATCGTAGTCGACTCCAACAACCTCCGCTATCAGGTTCTATCACGTGCAATTTCCGATAAACTCTCAATTTTAATGGTACATGCTGTAGTTTGTTTCGCCATCTATACATAACGCAGGTTAGAACGTTTTCTTCTTCTGGTTTCGTCTGGTTTATTCATAGAGTGCCATTTTGATAGCATGTCCTCTTCTTGTCTTTTTGCCGGGCCACACTAGTGAAGGCGATTTATTTTTCTTGCTTCACTACACTCGCATCGTTGTACAACTTGACGTTGATACCTCCAAACATTATTGTCACGTATCGGTTCCATAAATTTTCCGAAGCACCTTGCGTTCAAAACTATTCAACAGTGTCTGATCGCGTTATGTCAATGTTCATGGTTTTGAACCATAGATCAGATCAGAGTACTGGTCTTATTAAAGTCTTACTTAGTTTTTCTACTGAGTAGGCGGGATCTTAGTTGTTTCTGATGAAAACCGTAGTAACTTCTATTAGTATTTACTTTCTTCACACATTTTGTTTTTATTATTTAATCTTGTCAGTCGCCTAATGTTTCGTATCTCTTATCTGAAGAAGTCACCATCATGAATTTAGTTTTCTGTACGTTAATTTTTAAACACATGTCACCAGCTGATCTCTCTTGAGATATGAAAGTTTTCTTTCAAGGAAATATAAAAACTAAAAAATAATGAAAAACAATGGGATAAATAAATGTTCGACTCAATCATGGAAGGGCTAATAAGATGTGATATTATCATCATAATCATCATCATCATCATCATCACGACGTTTCTAGTTCCACGAGGGAGTATAGGCAATCCACAAAAAGCCACAAAATCGCGTTCTGTTCGTTGCCAAAGCTTTCACTTATCTCTATTCTTTTCCTCCTTTATTAGCTTTGTTTACCTTGGGGATTCCACTCTAGCACTTCGCGTGCAATGTCACCTCTAGGTTTCGAAGGGTCAGTTCCATTTTCTTCGACAAATCTGAGCATCAATTTTCTCCATATTTGTCATTCTCCATAGTTGTTAATTTCTTACCCTGTCTGACCACAGCGTAAGCACATGTTCACGAAGACCTGGAGTTTTGATGTTATAGTGCTTACTTTCCAGGTCTCACAGCCGTATAGGAGAATCGACAGACAGTTAGTACGGAAAATCCTCAATTTTCTGTAGATTTGTGGAGCGTTTCAGGCATTTCTTAGCATTCCATATGCGTTTCTGGTTTTCTGGATTCACATCAAATTCTGCTCCTCTCTCTCTCTCTCTCTCTCTTGTTATTACACTTCCAAGATGTGATATGATATTATGAAAGGGACCAATTGGTTTCCAAAAAATAAATAACTTAAAGGCCTTTCCTCGGAAATTTCATCTAAAGATTGTAAACCATCTTAAAAAATAATTGTTATGAAAATTTCTTCGTCGTTTTACATAATAGGTGAATTGTGAGTCTCTGTGGTACTAAAATAAAATTTTAGTGGTAGAAAATTGTTCAAGTAAAAAAAAAAATATAAATTTTCTCATTTCATGTATTTTGCTATAAAACTTTTGTTGTTACTTACTTATAATAGTTGTGCATAGTACCTACCTATAGGTAGGTACACAAACAAAGGTATATTTTCAATGTTCAGATAAACTTTTTAAATTAAACAATATGCTCTGTGCATATGCCAACAATTTAGTCTAGAATTCTATTCTTGAAAATGTATTTGCAAATACATTTTCATTTTGTGAGAGTTGAACTGAAAGTGCATACTTTACCAGTATGATATTTTGTCTTTTAGTTGCATTATGTATGTACGTATATACTTAGGTGTGAACCATGTATAAAGGCATTTAAATTCAAATAATATATTGATCGATAATATTTTCTTGATAAAATTTTACTTTTGATTTTATAAATTTAAAAAAAAATTTATTTGTAATAACATTTTTATTTACATATATGTACTGTATTTAAAAAGTCTAAAATATAAATAAAATGTTCTTCTTAGAAAAAGATGTCAATCTTAAAAATAAACGTAATTTTCCACTTGCAAAATGTATTTGTATATGGCGGCTCATATTCAATGTTTTTATTTAAAAATTCACTTAAAATAATAAAATTGTACATATTTTTGTGGAATCAAAAAGAACTCATTTTTAAAATGCTTTTCCAGGAAAAATGGATAAGACCATGAATAAGGTGGCCAAAAAAATCGGTAGATTACAAATTTTGTTTTTTTTTTTTATTTTTGAATTCTTATAATTTCTTTTATTTGGTTAGACTTAGAGAATAGATGATAGGATCCCCATTAATAATACTACAACTAACAATTTACTAAAATCAATCTAAAAATACAAAACTCTAGCTCAATATTGTAACTTTTTAGAAAAAAAGGATGCCAATTTCTAAATTTTTTTTACAAAATTCTCTCAAATTTAAAAAATTATTTCGATTTATATTTTATATATATTTTTTGGTCTTTTGTCCAAACACAGTTGTAGCAAAGTTGGTTATTAACGTTTTTAGAACTCTTTTTACTATTTTTGCTATTTTTAACTTAGAGTTGTACAACCGTTGCATTACCGCTTTTTAACTACAAATTGCTACTTGAGCAGGTTTGCGATAGCATATTTTGTACACAATTTATCGACATTTTGTCAGGCAAGAAACATTAAAAGTAAAATTTTAGTCAAAATAAAATATTATTTATTAAAATATTTCAACAAATAACTTTGCATAGGCAAGAATATAATATAACCTTTCGTCACTGTCATGAATGACGAATAATAGATTTAGGCAACCAAAAATACCTAAGACAGAAACTTAGTCTAGCTATTTTACCATTAAACGATTAAGTAGCATTTTGTAATTAGAGAATTTATCATTTAAACAATTTTAACAATAAATTATGTCCTACTGGTACTTACCTTAATGGGTTAACAAGTTAACGTATGTACATTGTACATACATATGTAGTTAGTACTTGTGCTGGTCAATATAATTACTTATTGCTTATATACATATTTATACATATATTGCACATTTTGCGGTCTCATAAAGTAATCTTACAGGTACATAAAGCCAAATTGTTAAAATTGTTAACAACCTCGAAATTGAAAAAACTCCTTATTTTCAAAAAAAAAACTTTCGTTTAAAATAAATTCTAAATTATCATTTTTAATTTTCGTTTTTGTCGATTAATTAATTTAACTCTTCTACAAATAGCCACAATAATGTCGGACAAAATTTTAATAGAAAAATGCATGTATGCAAGTGCAATCATATGCATTCAAATGGAAGTTTAATTTTGCCAACTGCAACTCTATGATCATGTTTAAATAAAAACAATATTTATTAAAATAAATGTAATTTAAAAATAAAATGAAAAACATTTTCCGCGACAAAACAATCATTACAAAGTTTTTTTTTCTGAGTTTAGCTTTCCGTTTTTCTATTGTGAAAATACAATAGTCGTCATGTCTACACAACTATGAATACAAACAGTTCGCATAAACTTAGGTAGATCCATACACACATTTGTATATAATAAACAATACATACAAATATGTCTCTATATATATAAATACATAAATTCACACATGCATACATATTTCTGTATGTATTGTTTCATTATACACTGTATATATATGCATGTACATTGTACATAGCTATGTTTGTATAATGTATGTATACTTATCCAATGCTTAAACTCTGTTATATTACGTATTGCCATAGTGGAGCTCTATGTAGTCATAGCGCAAATAAATAGGACAAAGTTGAATAGACCAGCCAAGGACGACAACACGTTGTGTTGGTGGCGTAACTTGCTCTTATGATAGTGCGAAATGAATTAAATGCACATTTTACATGCAGTTGTTGAATATTATTACATATATTAATTGCAAAAATAAAAATCTACTCCTATATAAATATATGTAGAGTTGTTAAAGCAAACGGTTTTTTTTTGGGATTAATTATTTATTTAAAATATTAAACAGCATTTATGGCTTTTTCTTGTAAATAGATATGTAAATATACAATAAAGTCTTCATTTTAATAATTTTGAACATAAAAAAGCTTAAAAAAGAACGTACATACATATATACATATAGTAAGTAGTAACACTAAGCACTTACATAATATGCTGTATTGTATCGGTGACATTCTAAGGCATTTGGAAATACATATTCATAGATTTTTCATTTAATTAATAATTACTATCTACTAATTGTGTACTTTTAGAAGAGTATTTACGCTTGCAAACTTACCTGCCTAACGATCAACGTTTGTCATAAAATTATAAGTTGTTATACAGTGCAGACTCAGTAATTGCATTAATCCATAATTCCACGAAGCAAAATAATAATTGCGCCAAAACAGACTCTTTGTACAAGTCGATAAAATGTCTAACAATTTCATCTATTTTTGAATATTTTTAGAGACATTACAATTGTGTTTGTGCATTTGTGTGTTTTTGATTGTTTAATTTTTACACGTTTTATCAGTTCAGTCGTGTTACTGGAAGCAAAAACATTGTGGTTGCTATTTTTAAGTGATTAATATGTATGAATTTATTTTTTTTATATAATGTACAATTTTTTTTTAATTATTCAAAATCTTGTGAATAAAGTATATTTCGATAATCTACGATAAATATATTGTTTTATTAGAGAGGTGTTAAAAAATTACTCGATTATTGCACCAAACCTCGGTAATTGTACATGGCCTTATTTTATATCAGTCCAATTATCGAGTCTGCACTGTATATACATACTATTTTCACGTCTACGTTTTTTTGGTTGTTTTCACGAAAACTACTAATTTCTAAATACAAAAAGTAATTTATGCACTGGACAGCAGAAACTACTGGGTCGATTTTAACCCTTCGTCGGGCACACCTGCTTTTGAAACGAAACCGGGTGCACTCTGGATCTTTTGTACTGGCCTTCAATTAAGAGGTCTTTTACCAAGTGAAAAGTACCTAATCATAGGAAAAATAGAAGAAAAGTAAAGTAAAGTGTAAACAAAAAACATTAACATTTTTTGATTTAGTTCTTATTATTAGAATAATTGATAATCAAAGAACAAATGTAAGTTCTGGAGTAAATGGCACTAAATTAAAAAGTTGGATTCACAAGTTCTGTCAAATCTATTTTAGAAGTGTTATTTTCAAGATCTTTGGTTTTTAAGTTTTACAAAACATATGAGCAAGGGTCCTAAAGATATTTAACTTTTGTTATAATTTTTTCAAATCTTTACCACTTAACAAACCAAATTTTAAATTGAAGGACATAAAAGGAGGTAATTTGCATTTGCAAAAAAACAAGTATTTTTTTCTATTTATCGTTGGTTTGCAAGCAGAATTCACTAAATACATTTTGCAATTTTTAATTTTTTTATATTTAATACTAGCAAAACCTCATAAGCGGCAACCAGATATTTGAAAGGTTTTTAGGCCCAATTTCATTCGTGTCAATATAAGTTAATCGTCCAACATATAATATAATACAACCAGAAATCAATAAGTTGATTTAGTTAGTTTTACAACTTTGTTTTTTGACTTAGTGAGTTCTGCTTTCAAAGCGACGACTATTATGTTGTTTATTGGAAATTAAATGGAATTGATTCTAAAGAAAAAAAAATAGCTCTGCCATTTCATCCGTGAAATTAGATGGTTTGCCATGATATGAAGTAATTTGACCATTTTTGGTTTTGAAGCAAATTAGTATGCATGTATATGAGAAATATTGTTTTCTCCACGGTTTAAAAGTGAGTCTTCATCATTGTAATGGTATTAACACTAACTATTAAATTAAAGCTAAACTATAAATGCATAGTTATTTTGTTTTTTTGGCTACTAATGGATATTGAATAGTTGTGTACCTATATAATAATAAAGAGCAGAAGGAAATTTAAAAATTTCCTGTCTGTAAGATTCCAATATTAGCAAAGCGTTTTCGCGTCATTTTCCTTTTGGTCTAACTTCGACCCGATAACTGGTTTCGTAATTGATAGTTTCAACTAAATAGTTCCATATGGATATCCATATCCACAAATCCGAAATGATCAGTTTATGATTAATTTATGATTAATGTATGATTAATTCTTGAAGATACGTTTTCCAAAGTGCTATGCTTTTATTAATCAGGTGCCACAGCATTACCATTCTCTAAAAACATTTTAAGGCGTCACCCATTTGGCTGTATGTATTTTTATTCTCATAAATTTTCGCATTTGGGGTCACAACACAACTTTCATCATTTTAAATAAAACTCAATATTTAATTAAATTTTTGCGTAGCCACTATAATTGACACGATCCTACTGACTGATAAGAGATCGTTGTAAATTAGTCTGCCATTTATTTAAAAAAAATAAATAGGATCTTGAGCAACAAAAATTGCATGCAAATGTCCTATTGCTTTCATCTCCATCCTATTTCATAAATATACATATTTGAAGTTTTGATTCCGTGTGTTTAACCTCTTCACGCATATTATGTATAAATGATGCCAACAAATTTTTTAAAATAAATATTTTTCGCACAGATCATGTTTCCTCCTTTTTTTCTATCTCACTTGTTGGTGTACATAAAAAATAGCACTGAAAATTTAAAAAAAAAACCCAAAAACTTTTGGTGGTGTCATTTGTGCATGCGTGAAAAGGTTAAATAACCACGTATACTATTTATCTTCGTTAATACATTGGTTTATAAATATATGTACTAGACGTGAATAGCGTTAGAAGGTATCAATAAAAAGCTAATTCTTGCTAGTAACAACGCCACCTCCAAAGTGTAAGAATGTAAAAATCTAGATTACAAAATGTTGTTAAAATTTTACCGCTATCGTTCGGGGATGCCAATGATTAATGATCAAAAGTAACCTTAGAAGTCTTACATGATTATCATGAACATCAGTTTAAATGTACTTTTAAGTTGAAAACTTAAAAAAAAAAGTTAATTAAAAAAAAAACCAGTACCGTATTGTAAATGTATAAATAGTACATTACCTATTACCTATATGTACATTAGCCTACATTATCAATTTTTATTAATTTTGTCGTTGCTAAAAATATGTACCTATGTACATATGTATAATATGTTTTGCTTAATTACATTTATTTTACTGACAATGTAATTATGAAATAACCATTTTTTTTTCATAGCTGTCAATCGCAAAAGTTCAACGACCGTATTTATTTCATAGCCAAAAACAGTTACCGCTATAGTGGAATGTATAAAATACATACGCATACATTCATTTTGTCTATACATAGAGGTACCAAGTTATATAAAATTAAAAACACAAAAACCTACATAAATGATTTAGTAACATGAAAGATTTTATTTTTATTTCTTTTTAATCAACTTCACATTTTTCGAAAGAACCGCAAAATAAAGTGACGTTACTCTTCTAGAAGACCAGATGAATGTACATTCATGTATAATAGCAACATCTTGTAAATACATAAATATAAAATAAATGAATAATTCATTACGTGTTCATGTATAGGAGAATGATATGGGTGAACGTGAAACATTATTTTTTAATTAACGGCAATACATATTTGTCTGTACATTGTGTGTAGTAGGTATCCGTACATTAATAAGTTTTAAAATATATTGTAAACAATATTTTTTTTTTGTATTAAACCCGTTCTCAACGTACGCATAAATACCTGTTCTGTTTCATCCGTGGATACACCGCTTTTTTTCGAGTTAGCGCTAAATGCAATTGAAACGTCTTTGCCTCTCAGCCTCAGTCAGTATACAGTTTGGTACAGTATAGTTTGGCATAACGAATTACAATGTGTCCGTTAGTGCAAACTAACTGCACCTGAGGCACTTTTTTTTTTTTTTATTAATGGTTTTTTTTTTTAATTAAATCGTAATAATATCTGTTAGGAAATAGTTGTTTAATTATCAATATTCAAAATACATTACATACCATATGCAATGCAGGTACCGTATTATTATGGATTCTTTTTTTTTTTGTTAGTCCACACCTGTTATTGAGCAAAATTTTGTAATTGAAATTCATAAAATTAATCTTTTCGCCATTCCTATTAATCTAGTGTAAAAGGATCCATCATAGTGGATCCCTTAATTTGTGGAAAAATAGACATGTCGTGCCTAGTTCTGATTTTCTCGATATTTTGTTAGGAAACCGACAAATAAATGTTAAGGGTAAAAAGTTTGCAAATAAATTCTGCAAAAGAGTTTCTTAAGCTAAGGTCTAGACGAGAGATTATTTATCACGCGTCATTTCATAATCTGCGCGTGAATGTTAGAAATCTATTTACAGATTTACACTATAGTTACCATGAAAGACGCGCATTTTGCTGCATTCAGTAAAAAAAAACCAATGATGCAAGATGCAACATTCAAAAAGTTGTATAGGCCATTTAGACAAAAGTTCTTGTGCAAAAGAACACAAATTTATTCAAAAAAAATTTCAATGGGAAATTTCAAACATAAACGTCATGAAAACGTCAGCTTGATTTATAATAAAAAATCCTTGAAACTTGTAACGAAAATTTGATACCACACAGTAACACAAATTTATTTATTAAAAGCTGTCATAATATACAACAAAATCGAAAAAATCTAGGCTTTTAGATTCTATTTCATTCGGGGGAAAACTCAAGTTGCATGTGTGCTTCACATTTATACGATGGATTTTTTTAGTGTTGCGCGCCGCTAGTTAAAATAGGCGCGTACGGAAAACTCATCATCTAGAGCTAGACTCAGGTTTAAAATTCTTTTACATTATGTATATGTACGTATAGCCTTAATTAAAGAGATTTTTTTATAAGCCTACTGCGACCTTTCATAAAAATTTTAAAACCTACTTGAGGGGTGTTTAATAGGCGACAAAGTTAAAATTGTAGCCCACGCCTGATTAAGAGTTAATTATAAGTTGTTATTTTCTAACACTTTAGATTATTTATTTTTTTTGCTTACTTATAAGGCAAAATTTATTAATGACGTAGAAATACAAATTTATGTTTAAATGCTTCCTTGCAAAAAACTATTTGTTCAAATTTTCTTTAAAAAGTAAGCAAAGTACAATATTGTGCTCACTTCGCTCGAGTCACTTCTAAAATCAGTAGAGAATTAACGTTGTTATGTAATAAATAAATTTTATTTTTTTAGACTATGTAGTAGTGTCTTTAGTCTTTATCCTGGCTCGAAGGTAATGCGGGAAATTTTTTCACAAATTAAATCTTTACTTAATAAACATGATGTACGTACACGTACATATGTAAATAAGAAATAATATCTAACAACAATCACTTTTGAATTGATATTAAAAAAATGCAAAAAAATATTGCTCGTTTCGCTCGCCATTCTGCATTTCTCCATAAATGATAATTTTGCTAGCAAGACTGTAACTTCTATTTTTTAAAGACCAACCATTCTATAGACACGTTAAACCCGTAAAAATACGGAACACTCGACCCACTGTGGGCCTCCATCTCTCAATAAATTATGCTGGTGGCCCTGATATTGAAAAAGTTAAGCACTCTTACTATACCCAAAGAGAAAAATATAACTATCTCCATCACTTATCCATATATGTGTATGTACTTATGTAAAAAATCAATCAACCAGAGATAGGTGTATTTTACCTTCAGATTACATGATCTATCTATGTGCCTGAACTATTTCTAGTGAACTACACAAATGTATAGCTTATTATGTGCTAGGACTGAATATATTGTAATATGCCGGCAGTGGCGGAACTACAAATATTTTAAACATTGAAGTGCAAAGTCGACCCTGAAGTGGTCCAAAATGGATTGCAATTTATTTTAAAAATCTGTAAAACTATATTGAGACTATTGTGACGCAGTATAAACGATTGGTTCAAAGTGGTGGACCTGATTTTAAATATATAAGCGCCTACTACATTATTACAGCACTTATTACCTATATATTTTGTATAAATTTTGTTTCTAAAAAATATTTTTGGGTAGATTTTCATAATTGGAACAAAAATATTAAAAGAACATTTTCATTTTGTTTTGCCAATTTTTTTTAGAATATATAATACTTATAAATTAAAAATTTCTTTGCTCTCTTCGCTTGCAATACACATATTTTCATTTCTTACATAATATTGAAGTTTAAATGAAAAATAAATTAAGATTTTTAGTTCATATTCGTGCCCTTTAAAAATGTTTCCATTAAAATAAAAATGAAATGATTGAAAAGGCGATGTCCACCTAGTAACAATAATTTAAGTACATTAGAGCCTGTTTCCAATATGTTCTCTCAGTTTTAAGGTGTATTTTCGAGTCAACCCAAAATTTGAAGTTCCGCCACTGTGTGCCAGTACTTAATAATAATTTATAAAAGAAAAAAAAAATTACAAATGAGAAAGTTTGGGTCATGATAAATCAATCAAACTTGATTTCCTAATAAATTTTTGTTAAAGTGACTTTCAAAATTATTTCAAAGAATATTAACTTTTCTATCTCAAAGAGTTATAGGTATTTAGCTATAAGTGAAAATAGTAAGGAGACAGACATTGCAACGTTTTTGACATATCGTTAGTTAAGGTTTTTTTATATTTTTTTTTGTGTATATAATATTAATGTAATTTAAAATTACATGTATGGAGTGTACGTACATCATTCACATATGTATATTTATGCATATAACATATGTTTATGTTACGTATTAATTTTCATTTTAAAATAATCATAACTTGTAATTTAGGAATAAATTTATGTACAATAAGAGAACACAATTCGATTGTTTTACATTTTAAAAAATATGAAAGAACACTACATAACAAATTATAATTATTATAATTATTAACTAATAAAACAATTTATAGTAAAAAGTCTAACTTGCACGCTTAAGGGTTAAAGTCGCTGCTATGACAATCAAATTACAACCAAATAGAAATAATGTAGAAACATTTGTTTAGCATTTTATCGTTAATTAAAATTTCACAAATCGATATTAATCAAATACATTTCGCCAATCGTTCCGATCAATATGTAAAAACTCTAACTCAAAATTCGTATAGTTTGGAAATACCCAACTCTTTTTCAAGTTTAGATAGTACGGTGCGTAGTTTTAGATTGTCATCATGTGGATTCCATTTCAAAGTTTGTATAGAAATATAATTCTAATCTGTCCGTACAGCTGATTTTTTGAATTTTTTTGCTTCCATACTGTATATGAAATATAAAAGAAAAGCTTTCGTTTTACAATATGTAGAAATTTTCAAAAATTTGTTCGCGTTTTTTCATATTTTCTCCACGAATTAAACGTTTTGCAACAAAAAAATGCAATACCAAATTTTGTCACTCGGATCACTCGTTAACACGATAATTTGTGTTGAACTAGATCAATGATGGCTAACCTATGATACGCGTGTCAGAGGTGACACGGCAAGATATATTTGTTGACACGCACGTTTTTCGTCTTCGAAATCTATACTTACGAAAAAATACCATTTTTTTTATTAGGCATTCATTCAAAGAAGGGTGGTAAAGAAAATCTCATAGCCAGCGCGCTCAGTGGAAAAAAATCATTTTAAGACAGCATCTGGATTCAAGTGTTTATCGACTTGAAGTCCAAACTTGATAAAATCAAAGAAATCGGTTGGAAAATGAAAAAGAGTACCATTACGAGCAGGAAATTTTGAGTGCCTGGAACCAAATGCCAGCACTGTGAAGAATCTAGCGATGGTCTTATTCACAATTTCCTCCTCTACGCATTTTTGTGAGACCATATTCTTGACTTTAAATTATATTAAAACCAATAAAAGAAACCGACTCACAGATGAAGTTAGTAGATGTTGGGTTGACTTAAAGTGCACCAACTTTCAATCGCAGAATTATTTGTTTTCGCTTTTTTAATAAATTAATTTTTAATATAAAAATATAAATAAACCTAATAGGCCTACAAATATCACAAAAATTAGGGATATTTCAATATGTGACACAATACCCTGTTTAAGCTAGATTTTTATTAAATTTTGACACGGCGATCTTAAAAGATTAGCCAACACTGAACTAGATTCTAGATTCTAGATTCTAGATTCTAGAAGGTTGATTTTTTTTAAGCTTGAATATGTCTAAGGCGCTTTGTATTGTAAATGGACAAAATCCTCCCACCCCTTTCGAAATTTTTTTGTAAAAAACGTATTTTTTTCCACTAAATGATAAAATTTTGAAATGATTGTATATTCAAAAAAGTTTTTATTTTCACCGTTAACCCTTTTAGGATCCACCATACTAAATTACTATAAAATAGCCATTTTCTTACAATTCTTATATGAAATTGAAAAAAGATAAGGGAAATGGTGGGGGAACGGTAATTTAGTGTAGAAGCCGTGTGACTTTGCTTAGCAGCCTTTTTCTTCTGATTTGGACTTCCATTAGATCGATTTGTATGATTTTCAGGAGCACTAAGGTATGGCCAGATATACATATGTATGTCATGATAATTTTGGATCTTATGTTTAAAAGTTAATACTGGATTTTCAAGTTTATGGTTTTTCACAACTAAATATTCTTTTCGAACCTAATATTTTGATGATTGAAACTCCTTAATTCTTGTAACTGTCAATATTTTTCTTCTATGCATATTTAAAAAAAATGATTAATAACTATTTTATCCATTCTAGAGATGTCGTTCATATCAAATTGAAGAGATTCCTTATTTCAGAGTTTTTTATTCAAAATAAGGCATATTTATTTGTACACCACTGTATTTAGCAGTTGCGGTACATGTATAAACGTAAATATGTAGTTAGTTTTATCATTTATTTAAATGTTTTAATAAAAACTACATTGAAACCAAAATTTAGTGTATGTAGAGATGGGATAAGCAAACAAGATAAAAGAGCTATCTAATGTTGTATTATTCGATGATAGTATAGAATTAGATGTAAGTAAGTATGTATGTACAAAAGTACCTACAGTACAGTATGTACATATATTTGCAAGCATCTTTTATCTACCCACCCCACTACCGGCATTTTGTCTATGTATTAATATTGCAGTACAACATTGTATACATTATACGTATACATACCTACACCTATTCCTATAAATTAATTCATCATTACTTGCATCACTATTGCCTATTGCTGACTATTCACACTAAAACTAACTACAAATTCTCAAATATAATGAATGCATAATATGCCCGACCGTTCACTCATTCGGAATACAATTCCAAACAACGTTTTTCCGCACTTCGTAAGTAGGTCAACGCGAAGTTGGGTCATTGCACTTCTTCGTGCAAAAGAGTTAAAATATCGTACGGCTTTTCATGTGAATGTGTTTGTATTTTTCTGGTTACGTACTTTATATTATACTTGACTTACTCGATACAGCCGACAGCAATATTTTATACTTTGACAATATGAACGAACTCGAACGGTGAGACTGCGGGAGCAAAACATGTGATTCCTTGTCTATGAAGAGCGGGAGTAATATCTAATAATGTAATTCTCGCACGCACTTGCTCACTTATATTTTATTACTCAATCAAAAAATTTCTCATACTAATGCAAATGCATTTAGCTTCAGCGAAGCTCAGCCAGCAGCCAAACCTAATCGCAAAGGCATAAAGTGTATGAAAAGTTACTTTTCTCTACCTATTACCTCCGCACTTCTTATAAGGTACTTACAATTCTTACTTGGCAGAGACATTTGTGCTTGCGTTATGTTACGCGATGTTTGGATGCATTAAAAATGTTTGATATTTTTATTTAAATCTCACCCATGAAGCGATTACATTTAATTTAATACTTTGTAGGTGCATATACATACATATGTATGCATGCAATTGGACGAAAATCAAAATGTTCAGAGACGTTGCACACAAATGCATTAGAGTAATGGTCAATTGTATTTTTATATTGTAACCTTTCATGAAATATTAACTATAAACGTACATCTGTAATAAAAAAAAATCCAATGATTAATAATGATATGACCACTACTCATCCACAAACGGAGAGACCATCTGCGGAATTATTGCTTAGCTAAGCAGGACCTTCCGTCCCTAAACCCACTCAAGATCCTAAAGGAAATTGGTACCTTGTCACCCCGAACACTATTTCATTCCGTATACCACACACCACATAATATATTTGCAATACTATTTAAGACTAGATAGAAAGGAGTTGTGATCACTCTGTAATGGTGACCCGGCTCTCGGCCACTACTTACATGCTTTTTTTCTAATAAGAATTGAAAGTTCCAAAAAGCTTGCAAGGTTGCCTTCCTCCGTCTGGGTGGGTTGAATATTATCTTTTCCGCCTTATATTGTGCGCACTGAATTAATATTTATTGTAAAGCTCACCGAATATTCACTAGGTTACGGTTTGGTTATCTTGGTTTTTACAACTCAACCGTACCGCTGATGGTCGAACCAGAAGTCACACAGTTCACCACACTTCATACATGACATAATATATTTTGTAAAATTTGCAATACACTCAAACCTGTTTTTGTGCGATGGATAGAAACATGGATAGGACATTTTTCATTTTCCGTAAAAAATTTTCTGATGCAGCATAAAAAAAATCGCACAAAAAAAGACCGAACAAAAACAGATTTAACTATACTAATACTAATATATTACTTTATTACAACTATGAAGATAGAAAGGAGTAGTGAACACTCTATACCAAATTTGCACAGATATTGTACAGTGAACTTAACGGAAAATACTAATTTGATCCATCTTTGCCGCTGGTTATCTCATTACTTTCAAAAAGTTTTCTATAAAGTAACCACTAAAAAGGAGCAAGTAAAATAAGTAGAGGATAAAGCATTGGAACCACCGATACGTATCCATCTTATTAGCTTTCTTATCCCGTACATATTGTGTAATTTGCTTTTTTTCTATTATGTTTACATTATTCGAATCTTTAAACCATGCCCAAGATTTTAATAATTTTGAAACACAAATTCGCCAATGACTCAATATACTACATATGTACATAATGTATCCTAATCACAATTCACAACATAAAACATTCATTTAGGAAGATTTTCAAATTTATTTTCCATAATATTAATCCTATTTAACTCCAGTATATTTTGTTCCTTTTGGAATTTTAGATTTTACGCTTTGGGTTATGTTGCGGTTACTGATATGCAAGGTTTTATAGTGTTAATTGATATTTTTATCGTTATAAATACGCATACCACGAAAATAAATACTTACACATTTCAGAGATTGTTTTGAAATTGCTAATTAGCTAATTAAATAATTTTATCAAAATTCGATTTAATATAAAATTAAAATAATTGGAGGAACCTTCTTATATCCGTACGAACGAAGCTTTATAGGAAATTATAACTTTGATGCAGAGTGTGTATGATCAATTTAAAAAAAAATTTCCACCATTGAATTTATGGTGATATCGATACATAAAAGGACACCGTCCCCCACCATCCAAAAATATGACAATGACAATGACTCATATGTGGGATATGGCCTATGGATAGTTGAGTTCACTGAATGCACTTACTGTTTTATAGTAGATAGTGGGAGAAGAGAACGGCCGCCTGAGGCCTCTATAGATGGGCCCATTAAACGTTCCCTCGCGTTCTGACATTCTCTCGGTCTACCATTCCAGATGAACAACAAACCTTAGGATGGTTGAACAACGTACGCCACGGATTATCGATAAGTTCGCTAATGTGAAACTCATGACTCATATATGGGACATCTATTATTTAAGAGCAAACGAGTTAAGTAGAAATATTTTTTTTCGTTTGCTCGTGATCAAGATTCCGTCTAAATGACTAAAAGTCGAAATTTAGACATTTTATTGAGTACACCTAGAGGAGTTTTTCTTTATTGTTTTGGAAGCAAATCGAACAAGCTATAGGGAAGCTATACCTCATTTTGGCAAAAGTTACTCGAAATATACTCGGAAAAGGAAAAAACTGAATATGGCAAAAATTATAAAGAATAGAAAAAAAAGTAGATTTTGTTAATAAACCAAAATGTTGTTTAATATTTAAAACTTAAACAATAATTCCATACGGGTATTACATACTCCGTTCAATTGACTTTACTTCTTTACTGGTTCATACTATATATCATTTTTACATAATAAATGTAAAAATGTAAGAAAACGCACATTACATTCAAACAACTTGTTAGTTGTAGCTTGTAAGTAGATTTAAAAGACTATTATTATTATTATTCATATTTGCAACTTCGTTAGTATGCAATGCAATGAACTTTTCAATGAAAAACTATTTTTTACTTTAATAAAATGACAAAGTGTCCTTGTAATTATTGTGTTTACATTTTACGTTTTATGACCATTTATGTATATTTATTTATTGACTACTAGTTGATAGTTATCTTCCATCAAAGAAAAATTGAAATTTCAGTCATCATTCAAGCGTAATAGGCATAATTATGAAGACTATTTAAATCTATTTGCTAAACTATGATACCTACTTAGATATTTATACAGAATGGAATTCAAACTTTACTTTACTTCACGGGGTTATCGGGAACGTTATTCTGATTAAGAAATATTTTCATTTTGAGATTACAGTGTATTTCATATTTTTATGAATTTATATATAGAAAATCCCTCGTGTATCTTTTTGCTATTTTTTTACATATTTTAAAAAATGAGCGAAAAAGATGGGCCTTCAAGTTGATTTTTTTTTATGTTTTAAATTGTAACTTTTCAAAGATATAGAAAATAATCCGTTATGTCTAGATTAAATTTTGTTTTTTGTTTGATGGCTCAAAATCTAATAACTATTTTGTCTATTTTGATTATTAATGCGCTTAATCCTTACCCACTGCTAAGAGAACCACCTCTTAAGATTGAAATACCATCGAAATTCGTAGATTAAAATTACAAGTCAAAGTTCCATTGTTGAATAGATAAATATTTTTTTAAAAATTGTATAGACTTTGACCTTTCATTGCATAAGCTTTTATTAGTTATTCCTCTTTTCAATCACCTTTATCTACTCCTACTGTATATGATCGTCTTATTCCAATTCTAATCATTTCATAAAAATTGGCTATGCTTGAGTTCATACATAGGTTATATGTACATTACTTTGATTTGAATCATCAGTATACAATACCTCCAACCTTTTAGAGAACGTTTTTCTATATTGTAATTTGTACAAGTAACAAAGTTACTAGCTAAAATTTACGATTTCTGTTTAATAGCTTTTTACAACTATACTTAAATGTATGATTTACGTTTGTGTTCATATATGTAAATATGTACGTACACATGTGTGATGCATGTATGTATGTATTAATTGTTATGCAACAAAACTAAACGCATTGAAATAAGTGAAAGTACCAGTTTGTTTCTCTCGCATATATACGTAGCGTATATAAGTGATATTATCATGACAAATTGAATTATAAAGTTTTTGTTGATGATGGTTTAATTGGAGGTATTCAATAAATATAATTGTTTGCTTGATACTGCATATGTACATGTACATAGGTACCCGCATATACATTTACCTATTTATCTATCCATATAACATTTATATTTATATTATATACTCGTATTTATTACAACATACTGAAAAAAGACTCGCAAAAATTGTAATGTAGAAAGATGCACACTAAAATTGTGTAAATTTAATGGTTTGACAACTAAATATGAATTGTAAGCCTGGAAAACTTTATATAATGACATATAATTCTACATACATATGTACGTATGTACATCACATTACATTAACCTTAAAGGGTAAAACTTTATTTGTAACACAAACGCAAAAGTGATGTCTAATGGAATCCGCATATAATTTAAAATAAAAGTATTTGGACCGTTTCTTTCAAAAAAATTCAATTTTATTTTGGTTAACTAAAAACAAAATGTAATTTTTTTGAACGAAACGGTCCAAAAACTTTTATTTTTATAGGAATTAGGTATATGGATTTTTTTATTTATGTTACAAACAATTTCGATATACCTACAAATTTTTGTGAAAAAAAAAATATATAAAAAAACTTAAAAATAAGAAAAAAGCCTCCGGTTGAAAAAGTTTTTCGTTTAGAAGTTATTAGTCTTTTCTTGACCAGCGGAGTCCAACGGACTCTGTTTTGCGCTTTAAGCTATAGGCACAATGTACCGCACCGTTCTGTTCCGTCCTGTTCCGTTTCGCTCAAATTTAGCATCTAGTCACAATGACATCGTTCCGTTCCGACAATATACAAAATAATAAACCAAATTCCAAAATATTAAAAGCAAAAAGATACAAAAACAGCGTATTCTAAATGGTTAAAAAAGTTTCTTTTCATTGAATATTTTCTCAAATCGAATAAAACGTATCACTACACAGTAGTAAAAGACAAATTGAGGTTATGTGTTCCGTTCCATTCCGTTCAATTTTAATTTTTCATATCTTCCGTAAAGCCTATGCATTTGCATGCTATGTTGACATTTTCAATATTTAAAAACGGAGCGGAACGGAACGGTGCGGCACATTGTGCCCGAAGCTTTAGGGTTAAAGCGATTCATCAGCATTTTGTTAATAGCGCCGCCATTACAAAAAATTTCTACGAAAATGGCACGTAACTTTGCCACTTTGCGGTCTATCAAAAAAGCTTTATCCTTATCCTACAGTTATTAAAACGTATTTTATAACTCTCATTATTATTATTATCAATTTATTATTAAATAATAATAAGCTTTTTTACTTTGTTTTTTTATTAGTTTGTATAATACCAACGCTTACATCAACAAATGTTATTATAACTTTGGTGTGAAGCTTCCAACCAAATACCCATATAAGAGCTCTTTTCTCGACTGCATTTGTTATCACGAAAAAACCAAACCATTTTCTCATTATTTTACATGTAATTAATTTTTATTTTTAATTGCTTTCTTCCTTGCACAGTTAACATGATTATCATCAACAATAGCACGACCAAATAAAAAAAAATGAGAAAATAGTGTCAGAGAGAAATTTTATTTGATGATGATGGTGTAGATGTAGATGGAGCCACCTTCTTTAAAATCAATTTATTTTTTCTTCATACAAAATACAAATTTTATTTTCTATTTTTCTATTTCCTTGTGTCAATATTTTTCAATTTTATTTAGTATTTTTATTTATATTTATATGTAACTAAAATCGAATTTCGATAATTTCGAATAATTTAGTAGATAACTCGTTTACTCTTACTATTTATGATAAATATTTTTACAAAAAAAAAAAATTATTTTATATTTTAAAATTGAGCGAAAAAATTAAATTTAACTGTTGATGATTCATCAATATGTATTTTGGTATTTGGTTTTTGACGTGATACCAAATACCGTGCAGTAAAAAGATGTTATCATCGTCTTTTTCGTGAAATTCTAGGTCGAAATACTCTAGCCCGTCAAGCTAGAGAGCTGAAATTTAGACGGTTTATTAAGTACTTCTAGTCTAGAGTAAGATCCCTATTGTTGGAGCAAATCGAATAAGTTCGGAATAGAGAAAAAATGAAAATGACAAAACACAGAAAATAAAAAATTTGGATTTCAAAAAGTCCTATGGCCTAGCGTTATGGCGCACAAATCAATCATTTGTTTTTTATTGGTTTGTTTTATTTTAAGTAGTCGAATCTTGAAAGGAATCTTTTTTGCGATCAAACGTGCGAGTTGAGTTACATTATAGTTTAGCTATATACATACATACATATACATACATAAAATACATAATTATAATAATTAATCTTACAATATTAATAAAATTTCAGTTAAATAAAAAATTTTTAGAACTAGTTACTAGACACGTACTGCCATCAATCAGTCCTGTCAACACAGTCATACAAAACTTTCTTTATATTCTGATTTATAGATGTGCAATGTGCATGCGTAAGTAGAGTAGGTCGATCTAAATAACACGGAATTATTACACCTTTATTCTATACATCTCCTATTGATGCAGAAGTTTTTGCCCTAAAGCGAACTAGATAATATTATTTTTAAGTTGATAATATTCGTTCGTTGATCGTTCAAAAAAATCAATCATTTTGTTGCTTGAGCTACGTAATAATTATTTTTACCGTTTACACATACAACCCCAAAATCTTAAATCATAATCTTAAATATAACCGATTTATTTGGATATTATTGCTATCTTTTTGGCTTGTACTAAATATGACAAAAACGTGTACTAAATTTCCTCTTAAAAACACTCATCGCCTTGCGTATAACTTATAAATTATTATCGATCCATTATATGTGGATTTCTTTTTTGATGATACATACGTTAACCCTTTGTTGCATAGTGTTGCTGTACAGCAACACCTTTTCTAATTCAGTTTTTTAATATTATAACATATATTT
>JANSTT010020076.1:0-10199 GCA_026745375.1 Platyura marginata | reverse complement strand
AAAAGTATCCGGATATTTGAAAAGTATGTATCGGATATTATCCGATACCAAAAAAGACCGATACTGCACATCACTATTATGTAGTAATTTAATGTGCAAATGACTATTCGGAATACTCGAATAAAAAATTGTGAGACATATGGTAAAATAACATAAAACAAAAAAAAATGTGAATTATACATTAATATTTCATATTATACATATACATATAGTTATTTTATAATTTATACATTATTTACACTGATATTTAGAGATAGATTTTTGTTGGTTAATTAATCGATAATGCTATATTTAATGATGATTTTTGTTTAGAGGCGTGAAGTACATTGTAAATTATACAAATTTAAAACATTTTTGCTATTATTTACATATTATACAATTACAAGCTTATTTCATACATAAAATTCTCTACTTTCCATAAGATATAACACTAATGGATTAAAATAAATAACTTTGTTATTAAAATCTTTAAAGCTTAACTTTGCCATTAGCAAAACCAACTGCAGCGCATAAATCGTGTCACATATCACAACCCTTAAGTTGAAATTACTAAGAACGGGTTAATAAACTTTGTGTCTATGTAACAGATGGCACGGTAAAACCATAAAACCACTTTTGTTTTTCTAATAATATTAAACTTGGTGGTGCTAAAAAACATTAATAAAACATATATTATGCAGGCAACGCGAGAAATTATTTTCGCACAGGTTTTGAGAGTTTATATTAAGAGGGCAAGAACTATCATCTATGCTATAATTATTTGCATGTATGTATTGTACGTATTGTACATCTGTATGTATATATGCTATATGTACACCTATGTGCAGGTAGGAATAAATACATAATCTCATCTCATGAAATGATAGTTATTTGCTGTAAATATTTAGTTAAAAGGATTTAATTAATTTTAACTTTAATTATTCTAGTTATTTATTTAGATTTCATTTCAATTAGTCAAGAAATTATATGGAAGTTATGTACATTGGTACTTATTACGCTTGTTGTATGTTAAACCGTGTGTGTAGAACAACATAATATGCGAATGTAATTTTCATATTCCTTTCGATTAAACATTAACATTGAATGAAAGCTTCACATGTTATAGTTGATGGGACAAAAAGGGGTTTATCATCTCAGATATAAACTTTTATACACTAATTTACGATAACTGAAAGGCAATTTTTAGATCCTATTTTGAATGTACGTAAAGTTATAGAAGATATAGTTAGGTTAACTTTTTCAGAGTATATATTTTTCTCTGTTTTTGACCTATGTTTTTAACAAATTTTGTTAATTTAAAATTTATGCGTAACTCTATACTGATTATTTCCATCCCAAATTTACATACATACATAAGTAGGTAGGTATTTTACCCAATTTCTTAATCAAATATCAATTTTAATTTAAAAGAAATACCACCACGCCCATGCAGAGCCCTTTACTAACATTTCGCGACGAATTTGACTACATATGTACAATTGTACATATACAATTTCAACAACTCATTTCAACTCATTATTTTTGATTTCGATAAAACTTGGTAAAGTTGTTTATATGTAAGCTTAAGAAAATATTTTCCCTTTATTTTCTTTAGTTAGGTTGTTTATAAGGTCAAATTTGAGTGGGACATATATTTTTGATTGATTTTTCGAAGAAAAATTTAAATAATTATGTAGATGTTGAACAATTGATAGCGAAGATAGTAAATTTTTTTTTGCATTTTAATGTAAAAAAAACATACACAAATTATTAAAAGTTAATTGAGCTATAACCACTTAATGTACAAGTTAATTTGGAATTCTTGGTTAGTAAATTATCGAATTTAATATCATTATTGTATAGGTCGCCGGTGTCCCACGCAAAATTGCCCGTAAGAAGCGTTCGTGTCTGACACGACATTTTCTCCTTATTTTAAGTTGATTGAGATTGAAATTTTTGATGATCTAATTTTGAAGTTAACAGTCAGTAGTATTTGCAATACTAATTAAAATATAAAGTGATAAATATATAAAAATATATTTCCATAATTACCTATTAAATAATTAATTTTTATCCATCACAACTAAAACTCCTCCTTTAGGACATTGAACATAAAATTAATTTGATGCTTGCAATAAATTGTATTTCCAATATTAAATTACTAATCCATTGCATCTAATGAATGCGGTTTTCTCCATATAATAGTGGAGTTATTTGATTATTACAGTAATTGATTTAACCAAGAAATCATTTAATACACATTACATCATATAATATATATAAATTAGATTGCAGACCAAAGTGAACAATTAGTACATGATATTAACAATATTGCACGTAATTCGATGGAATTTAATCTGATGAATCCCGGATTATAATAATGAACGTTTATAATTTAGTTTTCGTGCATGGTTCATTTGGTGATTAGAATTAAAAGCACGAAATATAACTAACAAGCTATTTTGTTCTAATTTAATCTAATTTAGCAGTGTATGTGTCCGTCCGTCCGTATATTCGTATAAATATAAAATATAACACAAAAAAAGAAAAATCATATAAAAACAAAGATAACAATTAAAAATGACTATTTAGTAGGTATTTACCACAAAATTTCATGTATTGCCGAAATGTACGAAATAAAATTCCATATAACATCTAACTCACTTGCTGTTTCCCATAATAACCCTTAAATAAAATAAATGAACTCTATAATGGTAATCGACTTCGCATTTCAAATTACCCCCAAATTACTTTTTAACTCACATAACATTACAAAATGCTATCATTTTAATCTTTTTTAACGATTTTATTGTGAACCATGTAACGAGCAAAATAATCGAACAGTCAACCATATCGTCGGGGTCTAAACTTCAAGCTGATGGTTGCGTGGTCTGGTCTAGTAGAGCTTTAAACCATTGGCAATATAGACAATATTCGGGATGCAACTACATATATAAAATTTAGATATCTATAGTTGGTTTTGTACTACATATATATACATACATATACTGCTGCTGATACAGTATCTACATTTGGTATATATGGCGTATGGATTTTCAGGGTTGATTATTTTGTTCATGAATTTCTTGAAATACTTTGAAAATGGTAAATAATCAGATATAAATTATTAAAGTTGTAAATGCATTGTATTAAAATGGAATTTCCAAAGGATTTCCATATTTTTAATGCATAATGCACAAACTTTTACAATGGAAAATGAGTGGTGGGGTTTTTTTTTGCATGTAGATTGCATATAGATATGCTGCAAAGCGAATTTTTAGTTGCTTAAAATATTCTTCGAATAATTTTGTATGGAATATAAATTAAGAATTATATAGACGAATTTTAAAATAAGATTAATATTTTTAACCGGCCTATTGTTAAACTTCAATAAGATGAGAATTATAAATAGACTTAAATCACTTACAAATATACGAATTAATTTTAAATTAATAATTTATTTATAGTGAGGAAGAGACTTTTTATTCAAAAATTTAAAAATCACACAGAAACATATTCTAATTACACCCACAATCGATCAAAAACTGTTCAAAAGCTCTCGAAGCAATGTGAAATCCTCTGATTGTGTGAAAAAAACCATAATAAACATTGAAATCAATTATTGTTGGCGAAATGAAAGATGGCGGCCAAATATAGGGTGTGATTCATTTGGCATAGTTCAAACGCATAGGGCACTGCAATATGCTTTCAACTTCGCTCCAAAAACCTTCTATCCGTTTGGACTATACTATACCATACTATACTGTATAAAAATAATTTATTATTAGAATTACCGCAGCCGTATTTGGATTGTGTATTTATTATTCATCAAATATTAAGCACAATTATTCTGGAGTGACGTTCACCTTAATAATAACACATAGAAAACTGATTTTTTGTTCTTTGTATTTTAATCGATATAAATATGATGGTTTTGATAATTAAAATCACACTGCAGCACTCAATCTAAAAATATAACATTTTGGATAAATCAAGAGAGACCAATTGAATTGAAATCTTTACCTACTTGCTCTCATTTCATAAAAAATAATAATATTTTTATTTTAGTTCATGTTTAAGAACATTATAACAACAACAACAAATAATGGGTAAAATTTTAATTTTCTATAGAATGGTTTGACCGCATCGACGCCCAAGGCAAAAAGGGTTAGAAAGGTACAATTTCACAATTTTCCCTAAATTGCTTCTTTATAAGATATTTTGTGGCAATTTTATTGTCTATAAAATTGTATAGAATATAAAATCGTTTTAAATTTAAAATATCAGTGGCGAAGCTTCCATAGCATGCATCCTCACATATTAAATAGTGTTTAATTTAAAAAAATAAAATCTTTGACTTATAAATAACGATTTTGGATACTCTTTAGGGATATTGACACATTTGTGTATATTTACTTTTGGAATCAAAATTACCGTTATTTACCATTACAATACCTTTGAGAATTAAAAAATCCAAAATAAAAAATTTGTTCCCGAAGAGGTTAAGCAAAATTTGAAGCTCTAAAAAAGTGTCAATAGAAACACAAGCAAATTTGATTATATTTTTCTACATAACTTTTCTACATTCAAATATTTGATCCATTTTATTTTCTACATGTAATCTATTTCTTATTTAACTATGTACTTATGTAAAGCCTAAATTAAATTACACTGCGAAAATAAAACCCAATAAACAAATTATTTGATGGAGTACTGGATCTAATTATGGAACTAATTACTTATGTCCTTTTGCCAGAGAATCTGTGTCCCTTTTCATAAACTTTTTTTTGTGTGCAAAATATTGTACCTATTCATGAATGAAAAATAATTAAATATTTACGTGTAAGTCAGAGTTAACATTCCGGAAGTACCGAAACGTCAATTTTCATTTATATTTCAGTAATTACCTGCTGCTGAATATAATTTATGTATTTTTCAAATTTCCTGTATAAAATGTAATATAACGGATCGACTTAAATATGAAAATTATGTGCAAATAGCAGTTGCGGTTTATTACGTGAATATTATGTAAATGTGTAATCAAATCAGCAAATATATTAAAATTTTATTGATTACTATTAGTTTTAGTTAATAAATTAGTGAAATTTCTTGTCTGTTGACAATTTTCCACAGCTTTATGTTAAAATATCTAGACGTATCTATATGAGTATAAGTAGATAGGTACATAGAAATTTGATAAATTGTAGATAATTTATTAATTATTACAGATATATAATATAATAGGCGGTATGTAGCATTGGCGTGCATAAGGGATGTTCTAGTCGTACACAGAATACCATGTTAGTTATGCCAAAATTGATTGTAACTTAATTTTTTTTTTAAATGATACTAATAATAAATAATCTGCTATTAATTCATCAATGATGACAACACTACTGTACGTATACTACTCTTTCGTTTTGCTTTGTGGCAGAACCATAGTGATTGTGGTGAACAATTTGTTAAGAAATATTTAATGCCAATATTATTATTGTTCTGTTTTAAACTGTTTAGAACTCTTAAATCAAAGAGAGAAAGCGAGTACAAACTGATAGTTTTGGTGCGTCGATTAGTTAGCAGGAAATCATTTTTATTATAAATACATTGCTACAGACCTGCCTAATATAGAATTGTAGACTTATTTAATTAAGGCACTCACAAGGAACACTTATTTTTGGTATTGAACATAATATTGCCCTAAAAATATGAAATAATTTCTTACATCTTACAACAATTTAGGGTATTTTCTTTCGTGTTTTTGTGTATCTAACCATTTGTCGTATTTCGTATATTTTTAACATGAATTGTTATAAGAAGGTTGCAAAGTTCATTTAGGGTTAGTCCGGTTTCTGTTATGATTTACTGACAACTGACTGATATTGGCTATAGGTTACATATGTTTATTAATATCCTTGTTTAGTGCTTGAATAAACTCTGATAAACCTACTCTTAGTGTATTATTTACCTATTCTCTATTGTATAACATTTCAAATGGTTATTTCAAATAATATCCATATGTTTGGGTCATATAAAATAAAGTAGAATGCAAACATGATTATTTATCAAATCACTATAATATTTAATTATTAGGGCCCAGGGCTGTTTAGATACTAGATAACCTAATAAAGACACAAAAAAATAAAGAAAAATAGACGTTAAAAATTACAAAAAAAATTACGCGCAAAAAATGAAATGAAAAACACATAAAAAATAATTTACTTCAAAATAAAAAAAAAAAATCCAAAAAAAAAGAAAAACTAAATAGGATCCTTCTAAAAAGATGTGAGAAACTGAGAAAAAATTATGGTATTTTTGCAATTCTACATCCATTCCAGGATTCTTAAGATTTTTACTTAGAAAGTCATTTATGAGCTTACCAATCTAAATTTGTCATTTTCAGTAGCTATTTTTTGGGTTATCTTAGCTTATTTTTGGGTTCCAGTGAAAAATAGACAATAAAAATAATGGAATTTATCAAAAATAGTTATTAAAATATCTAAAATAGACATTTAAGTAAAAATTTAACAAGATAGACAAAGGATTCAGTAAAACCGATTTGTAAGTATATTGTCAGTATTAAAATAAAAAGCTCCAATAAAACATAGACGAAAAACTTAAAATAAAGTCAAAAAAAGTGGAGGACAATTTCCGTAAATATTTTTAGTTTAACCTTCAAACCGGCACGTTAAAAAATGTATGGGTCTTAAAGGGTTAACTGTTTTCACAAATTTTATTTAACAAAGTATTTTATGAAGATGGCATCAATAATTCTCATGGTGCAGCTTAACATCGTTTTCGACTTTGACCTACTATTACTCTTATACTACCGAACCGATTTTGATAATTTTTTAAAAGACGTGGAATGACGTCATTTGAGCATATCTGAAAGAAATTCAAGATAGCTCTAACAGTTTATTCGAACCTCTGGGGTATGGAAACACCCCTGGTGCTGGTTTGAAGGTTAAACGTAGTAAAGATGATAAATACCAAGTAATAGATAGATCATAGATGGTATATGAATAAAGAGCATAATTTGCTTCATTTAAAATTCAAATACATAAATATTGTTAGACTCAATCTTAAGTTTGCACAAAGTTTAAACAAGCAATTTAGCTACTTTATAACTAAGAAATAAATCTTGCTAAAAACTAACTAACTACGAGTACATACATATATGTAGTTACAGGATGATGTATTTATATTAAGGTCTGACTGTAGTTACTATTATAGTAGCCATATATCCTGCATAAGTTTCATATAATATTCAGAAATTTTATGTGAAATTCTGTGCATTTTACAAGTGTTCACTGTGTACATATACATGGAGTGGTGTGGTGTCTGTATAATAATAAATACACATTAAAGAGGCTCCATTAAATAATAACTTTTGAGATAAAAACTTTAAAAATTTCTCCATATAAATGCCTTCCATATTTAACTTGATATTTATTTCCGCTATTCATCGTAATTTGTCCAGAGGGTCAAATTAATTTTCTTAATATACATAGGAAACTTTTGTTGAGGGAGAACCATCATACACAGCCAGCCATATATACATAGCTATGCCATTGTATATAGGGAGCAGCTGTAAAAAAAAAATAAATGAACTACAATAAAATAGAGGATTGTCCACAAATAATGTTAATTATGGTATGGGTACTTAGCCCTAAGAATATTTCAATCGGGTGTGAGCTTTAACTCCATATTTTTTGTATTTTTATACTTTGTGAAAATAGTTTTGAGATTTTTTGTGTTTTATATATTAAAGGGAAAAATATTTTATTTTTACATAACGAACGAAAATGGGGTTGGGATTTTCGACACTACATAATATGGATTGTTTGTTTCTTTTTCTGCTATTTTATTTTAAACAAAACAATTTGGTATTTGGCTATTGAAAAAAGTTCCTATCTCATATATGGGATGTGGTGGAAATAATTTTTTAACTGGGTAAATTTTCGGAAAACAATTAATATTTATTTACAGCATAGCACAAATCAATTTGTCCATACGATTATGATTTTATGGAGAAACAACACATAATTTTACCTACCGTTAATCAAGAAGGAATATTTTTAAAAAGCGTAAAGTTATAATTTTTTTTTATTTTATATTTATACAGATCGTTGCAATAAAAAAAAACAAACAGTACGGCAGGGGCGTATGTTAAAGAAAAGCATTCTATGAAGAAACTACATAATATTGAAATAAAAAATATGACTGTACAAAAAAATGTTTAACAATGGTTTCTTTTCTCCTTCTATCAACATTATAAACTTTCTTTTCTATAAAATACCAAAAACTTTTTTTACAATGTTGTAAAAAATGTTAATAAGTAAAAAAATATTGCTCGTAATTTTTAAAATTGACTGTGTTTAAAGAAAAATATTATTTTCCATACGACGTAACGCAATTTGCCGACGCTGAATTGAATGACGCCCATAATAACTTGTTTGTCAATGAGAAAATAAATAATCTGCAGGTATATGTTAGAATTTTGTGTATATTGTATATATGGGCTGTGTGTGAAAGGAGAAAATAATGACAGATACAATTACATTAATTGTCAAAATTTTGTATCGCATGTTTTGTTACTCACCATGCAAAAACCACTCATATTTGTTTTAAGTTTCTTTCATCATTTTAATTTATTTTTTTTTTGTTCAAGTAATTTTCTTCATAAACATCTTCAACAAATACTAAGTGCTAACATTATAAATAATTGTGTTACTTGATTTTTAGCTAGTACAAATAGTGACATTTCATTGTGGTGAATTATAAATATAAAAATTGTGTTTGAAATAAAATTATGACAATTAATAATTTGTATCTGTCATTATTTCGTTGATTCACTCACATAGAAAATGTTAAATATATTAATACGTGCATCTGCATATGTAGTGGATTTAAAGTTAAAGGTAGGTAGTTAGATATATATAAAGTTTCCATTAGGTAATGTATGTAATCTAATGGAAACTTTCATATAAAACATTTTAAACGATTGAATAAGATGTAAGCTGATCTAAAAAATTATTTCTTTTCTTTCTGCTTAAATTTTTGCTTCAATTCATACAATTTTTTTTTTTGAGTGATTACAAAAAAGCCACCTTGAAGAATGTCTATAAGAAATACATCTTTTATATACGAAAAGAGAGAAATAGGAATTTTATTAACGGTTCAAAAAACAACCGCTCCAAAACTATTTTATATTATCCACGAAAATCCTTTCTCTATACGGAAAAAAAGCACATAGAGAATGATGCACATGAAATGGCCCCTAACTATCGTGCTTTTAATTTAAAAATTTTCTGCTTAACCTATTTCTTTTATTTGCTATAAATTTCCTTTTGTTGAGTTTTCTGTGGACTCATGTAAAATTGTGTTTTCTTTTCGATCATAGACTGCACGTTTTTCGCCAAAGTCAGCACGTACAGGGTTAAGCTTCATTTAAAATAATTGATATTGCTATTGATGCTGTTTATATAGCGTTGAAACAATGAAAATAAAATCTTCATACTATATATATATTTTATTGATGGGTTAGTACGTGGTTTTAGCACTGTGGTCGTTAAGGAAAAGTTACTGGCGACCGTTCATTGTTGTAACGCGTAATTCTAATTTGGCATATTTTATGGGTAATTTTTTATGACAATAAAACTTTGTTGATTAGATTGGACCAAATTTATACAATTTATTTGATATAGTTAGGTATGTAAATCATATCTATACATATCATCTACAAAATAATGTGTTCGTGACACTAACGAGATTTACACATAACTATTATATGTACCTAATTATTTATTTATTACATACTCATAATTTATTACAGATTATTCCTTATTTTAAGTAAGGTTCCTTTATACGAACTAAAACTAATCATGTGAATTTCCATTATTGTTATTTCAACGAATATAAATTATTGAAGCGACAATTTATAGCCTAAAAACGGAAATATGTTAGTATAGAGATTCTCTGTAATGGTTCTAGCTACATTCTCATTTTACATTCGCAATATATAATCGAATATTGGATACGATATGAAATTCAATTTAATTCTTCAATATTCGGGGGCAAAGATATATGTACGAGTATGTTCCTCTTAGTTTTCACATCTGTATATATATATGTACATATATAGTAGCTACTAACCTATCTATGTATATTTATCTATGGATATATGAAAAATAAAGTTGTACAACATGCTCTCTCGTTGTGTA
>JANSTT010020075.1:0-10200 GCA_026745375.1 Platyura marginata | reverse complement strand
GTTCACTATTTCGAGCTTTCATATAAAAAATAAATTGTTCATTATTTCGAGCTGTTCACTATTTCGAGCGGCTACTGTATTAAATTACATTGTGACCTTGACAGTAATGTAAAGTCGGACAGGGCATTTTAAGTCAATATAGTTGAACTTGCAGCAATTAGGAGTTTTTAAACAATAGAGAATAAAAAAATTAAGATTTCTTAAGATTAATAGATGAAAAAGTTCCGTGGGCTATCAATATGGCGCTGATTACAGCACTGAGTTAATCAACCAGATACAGTTCATACCAGAACAAGGACAAAAATTCTTATTATCAAATAGGAGATACCTACACTGTTTTAATGACCTAAAATATTGAAATTCTTTAGAAGAACAGTTTCGAAATTTGTTCAAGAAAATCATTGCTCGCTTCGCTATGTTCAATTAATTTTTTTATTGTTTTAGAATATTGTTGCGTTTCCCGTTGTTGGTCTAGCGGATTATTTCACGAAAACGCAATTATTTCAATTTGACAAAATTTATTGTATATAAAAAAAAACTAAATGAAACCACAAAAATGACATAACCGAAAATTCAAAATCAAAAAGTGCTACGTTAAAATACAGAGAAGAATGATGGAGATTAGGTCGCTCACCTTCTCGTTCCTTGTTATCGTTTTCTTTATCAACTCCACACTGCTCCCTGGCTTACCGAACTCTGGTCTTTTTTTTAACATTTACTTTTTACCTCTACCAAAGGAAAGAGCGAGTTCCGACAAATACAACGATACATCAATGTATATCAGGTTAGCCATACATGCTCTCGCTCTTCTTCTTTGTGGGGTTCAATACCAAGTACCAGTACTCTTCGGTGGTGTTGGTGATCATCAATAATTGACCCCTCCCAGGGGTTTCAATCTTGAGCGATCCAATCTCCATAACTCTTCTATTTTTAATCAAAATCAATTTAATTATTATTTACTAATTTTCTTAATATAACTGCCGCCACAATATACTCCTTAAAAGTATATATTCTCTCCATTTGCATTCCTTTAAATTAGCCTACTAGATTTAGTGAGTATTCTTGGTGGACCATTGTCCCATGTTGACAGCCCCAAGTCTTAATTTTGTAAGTTTTTTTTTGTTTTTTTTTCTTCGGCCCCTTTGCTCTTAATAAAATAAAATGTAGTCGTCTGGTCCCTTACATCAAGCCAGAATTTGGGGTGAGGAAAAACGTGTAAAAAATGTCAGGGATTCGCGGATCGTTGTACTTAGCGTCCTATAAGTGATGAGTACCACGTTCCGAAATCTAATGGGGTGGATGACTGGGGATCGCCGTCGAACACTTTTCCAAACTTTTGTGGGAGCTCTCACATTCCTGCCCTCGCACTATTTTCTTTAACTTTTCTTCTCCATTCACACTTCCTTTTTCTTCCAACTTCCAATTTCTTATTCACTTTTTACTCAAACTCAAAATGTGCACTTTTCTTTATCCCTTGAAAAACTCAAAAAAAATCTTTACAAAAAAATCGCACGTCTTCACCTCTTGTTGGTCGCGTTAATTCTCCCCTTTTCTTTTTTCGATCGCTGCTTTTTCTTTTTTTCTTCTCTCTCTCTAGACTTTTTGAAGAAAAATTGGAGCGACCATTACAATGACTTTATATTTATTACATTTACCTCTACGCCACTTATTTAAATTATATTTTTAATATTATTTTTTAATAAAATATCTTTGATTTTTTTATTTTTAATAACACAAGATTTTAGAATATAATGAATATCTCTGTAAGTTTTCATTGGAACTTAACATTCTTAACGGTTTTTAAAATGGTATAAAAATACCTACAAAATAAATTAAAAAAAAAAAATTAAAAAAATTAATTGGATTAGCATGTATTTGGAAGCTGAACTTCTAATTTTAGACCAACTTTGAAACTTTGCCGATTATTTTGTAGATTTAAATTTTCTTTGGTTCCTACATATAATAATATTTGACATTTTACCTTATAAAGTTCATTCAGATTTTTTAAAATCGGCCGGGTAGTTTGGGTACAGCATAACTTTGAAAAATGTATTACAAAAAAAGTACAAAAAATCGGAAAAGTGGTTGGTGCATAGCGAAGACGATAAAAAAAAAACTTACCATTTCTCTTAAACACTTAAAGGAACCCTAAAAAAGTTGTTCTGATAAAATCAAAGAACATAAGGTACATCGCCCCACTCTACAAGTGCGTCCATCCGAAAAAAAATATACCGTTCAATTATTATGTTTAGAATTTTTAATTTTGGCTAATAATGGTTTTTTCGAAAAATTCTTTTCAAAGATTTTTTTCAAATCGGAGGATAGCTCGGGAAAAAGTAATTTCGAATCCAGGAGATAGGTACACTCTTAAATTTTCCAAATATATAATTTTTCAATGGTTTTGACGTCATTTTCGAACATTGCTTCAAATATTAAGGAATCAATGTTATTTTTATATTGATTTTTTCCGATTTTCGATCATTCCATATATTTCAAATGTAAACAAACAAAAAAAAAATTCTGTTTTCAAGCAGTCCATATGAAATGCATGTAAAGTGAAAATTGTTTTTTTTTTTTTTTGGTTGTATGGGTATAGGGGGGTATTGGAGGGTGTGTAGAGATTATGTAAAGGTATGTTGAGGTATGTAGGAATAATGTAGGTAATAATTTTAGGGTGGTCTAAATTTTTTTTTTTTTTTTGTTAGGTTGGGTATTGGTGGATATGTAGGGAGTGTGAACAGGGTGTTAATAATTTGAGGGTGGTCCAAAATATGTTCATCTTTCTTTTGATAGGTAGGGCGGACCAGTGTAGAAATTTAAGGGTGGATCAATTTTGGAAAAGCGAAAGCTGGGGAAGGGTAGGGGCGGTATAGTTTAGTACAGAAGCCGCGTTAGCTTTACTTAGCAGCCTTTTTACTATACTAAGCGTATTCGTAGAATTTTACGGGTGATACTCTGCGTCTAAACTAAGGATTTTTTTTCTGATTCCACCTTAAAACGGTAGGTTTCCTCCTATAATCATAAGTAACATCCTTCTCTCATTTTAAATAGAAATATCGTTATGGGAGTGTAATAATCTGATTCCCTTGTGGAACACGGCATATTGATTATGGTAATTTTGTTATCAAATATTCTCTTTTTTTTTAGTTGGGCAAACAACAACACTACGAATTGGGCAAATGGCTAAGCGATAGATACAAATATTTACTTAATCAAGAATACTCAAAAAATATCGTCTACATTCAGTCAACCGATGTGGATCGAACAATTATGAGCGCATTATCAAATATTGCCGGTATATTTCCACCATATCCGGATCAAAATTGGAATCCAAATATTAATTGGCAACCGATACCCGTACATACAATACCGGAAAAATTGGATTATGTATTGGCAGCAAAAAAACTATGTCCGGCATTTGAGTATGCACTAAAAAAATATAAAAATTCCGAAGAATTTCAAAAATTAAATAAAAAATTTAAACCTCTCTATGAATATCTAACGGAAATGTCTGGCAAAAAAATTGATTCATTTACAAGTGTCCAGAATTTGTACAATAATCTTTACATTGAGGATATTAACAATAAAATGTTACCGGAATGGACGAAAAAAGTGTATCCGGGCGGTGATATGGAATGGATTGCTAATCGATCATTTGCAACTAAAACAATAACTCCACCGTTGGCCCGGCTACATACCGGATTTTTGTTGAATGAAATTTTAACTCGTTTTCGAAATAAAACTGAATCTAAATTAAAACCGAATCGATCAATGTGGATTTATAGTGGACATGATACGACTATAGCGAGCCTCTTAAATATACTTGGTGTTTTTGAGGTTTGTCTTAATTTAATTTGTTAATTATTTTTTCTGACCAAAGATGCAACAGGAAAGAGCATAGGCAAATATTTAATTTCTAGTACTCAATCCGAGAACCAACGTAGAATGTTAAATTTCAATAATAATAATACAAATAATCCCTTAATTAAAGTTTTCGTTTTTTTTTCAATTACAGTATCACAGTCCTCCGTACGCCGCTTGTATAATGCTAGAATTACGTATCCACAATAAAGTTCCTTTCATACAAATATTCTATAAAAATACAACGCACACACCACGGCTAATGGATATACCAAATTGTGGTGAATCATGTCCATTGGATAAAATGTTCGAACTGTACGAAGACGTTCTTCCCGGCAATTTTGATGAGGAATGTAAATTATCAACACTTTCGATGACCTATACCGATGCTAATATGGGAACGGCAACTGGTAAGTGTTTTTTTTTCTTTTATTATTTAAAAAAAAAATTCTCAACCCAAATGAAGAAGTTGAGAAATGAAATTAAAACAAAACCGATAAATTATAGGAACTTTTATTGCTGGTGTTATACTGGTGACAATGGCGTTACTAATTTTTATGGCTCTTACCATTTATCAAAAACGTTCATATCCAGATGCCAAATGGTACATGAGAATTGATAGCTAACCATTACAAGATTCGGCGATAGATGATGATCCATATCTATAAGTGATTTTCGAACAACAATCGACCCGATCAAATCCGAAAAAATTTCGAATTATTTTAGTAAATTAATTTTTAAAAAATGAATGCACAAAATGTTCAAAGACTTAACGAAATATTTTTAATTTTTTGTTGTTGTTGTTAGTAACTATTTTATGGTGATGAGACAAAGAATGGGCGTGCCAATACAAAGTTAAAAATGGACGTTTTTTTTTTTTTAAATTTTATAAAACCAATTTTTAAGTATTTATTATAAAAAAGTGTTTGCAGTATGCATTAAAAATGCCTCTTAAAATAGTTTATAAAAAAAAATTAAATTGTTATTTCTTAAAAAAAAACCGATTTAATATCGCTTTTCATTGTCTAATTTAAGTATCTACTATTTGTGTAAAACTACTTTTTCATGTCTATTTAATAAGTATTTTTGGTATTTTCTTTTCTTTTTAATATCTTATTGTTTCTTGTGTTTGTTTTTCTTTTTTTCTTCTATTAAACTTGAATTCGTAGATTTCGCTTTATTTATTTAAATATTTTTTATGGGGGTTTACTGTATTTATTGCGGTGGTTTATTGTGTGGCTGTCAATATTTACGCAGTGGCGAAACTTGACTATGTTTAATATTGTAAAACATAAGCTAAGTTTCGCTACTGTAAGTTCGAGGAATAGTTGGAGTAATTACGCGAAAATGAATCTTGACCCGTTACTACACTGCCAGAGGGATTACTAATTATGAATGTCAATTAGAAGAAGTAACTTGATGTAATTTCAGTTATTTTATTCTCCATTTTATCTAGTCGGGGGCGTTTTTCATTTTTTACATTTGTACTACTACAGACCGGCATCATTTTTCTTCTATTTTTATTGCTGTTTGGCCCAAAGTGCTGTCAATGTCAGTGACGGAACAAACTGCTGTGTATTAATAAATCTTTTGTATTCTAATTATTATCGTGAGTGTCAGGCTTAAATTGGTTTCATGCTGAATTCTGTGTCCTTTATGGTTAGTAAAAATTAAAGAGGGCGGGGGTGGGCTAAGTGCAGTTTTTTTTTTCTCTAGGAATATCAGTTTTATACACGAATTTACTACGAAGAAGTCAATTTTAAGTTTGTAGTTTGTAATAGATCGGGTGGTAGTGGATTTAATGGCTTTATGCTTCATATACCGGTGTCTAGATCTGAAAATTAATGCCACAAAAGAGAAGACAGTGGAGAGCAAATTCCATCTAAGGAAAGTAGGAATAAGAAAAAAATTCGGTTCAGAGTAGAAGTGTTTTTTTTCTTTTTTATATGAACCGATAGATTTCAGGGATTAGAAATTGTGGGCCACAATCGAACAAAATGAAAGTGATTGAATTCATGTGGAGGGAAAAAGAGACTGAAATCAAAGTGCCATTAGGAATTAATTATTCGAAATCGATTGTACGTAGCCGAGATTAAGTTGAATTGAATACCAAAAGGGAACCCGCGAGTCCCACCCTGAGACAAAAAATTGTACTCTTATTGTCCGCCTAACACTTGAACATTTTCCATCACAAAGTGTTAGGAAGTAAATCTTTAAGTATTGTGTTTGGGTACGAAGCGAGTAAATCGGTTTTCAATTTATTTGTAGATATTCTTGAGAAATACTTAAAGGGAAAGAGGCGGCCCAACAACGAATAAACATTTAAATAGACTTCGAATTCAAAATATAGATTTGGGGTAATTTTGTATGACCCTATGGGGTCTTTTCTCTATCGGAAAAAAAAGACGTTATTCTGAAGAAAACGATCAAAATCTCATTGCTTCCATCTACAATTGAACATATTTACACAGATTATACATAAATTAGGAATAGACGATGATTTGCTAAAATTTGAATTCGACCGCTTTTTATTTTTAGTTTTATTAATAAAAAATTTTACCTATAAAGATTTGTTTGGTTTATTATTTTCTTAACTACTTTATGATCTTATAATGTGCCATTTTATTATCTAAGAAGTATACTTCCAGTTAAAATCAAAATGTTTCAATATATTTAATGTTATCAAAATGTATTTGTTGTGAATTGTTACATATTCTGTAATATTTATTCTTAATAAAAATTCGTTGCTAAAATTTGTTGATTTTTATGTGTACCCCATCCTCCCACCCATCTACAAAGGAATCGGCAATTGTTTGTAATATTTACTTAATGAGCCAATAAACTTTTACCGTTCTAATTGAGTTTCTATAAGTAGACGTACATAATTTTATGACTCGTATAGTTTATGACTGCTCATTACGAACCAGATTTTGCAGAGTCCGTAGACATGCTGTAGATGAGAAGTCATGAGAGTAAAAGAAGTCATGAGATTTTGATGAAATTATTGGAATTTATCTAAAAAGCCTGTGTTATTATTGAATAAAATATTCACAAATCATCATTTTTTACTCTGGATCCAGTGGTTAATGGTAGGATTCGATTTTTAATATAATAGAAAAAATGTATTTTAACATATAAATTATAAGAGTACTTAACATAATTAATTTTAAACACGATTGACTTGTATGTGAAACTTACATAATGGCATTGTTTGAACTTCTGCGGTGACGGTACTATTTATTCCCAAATTTGCTAGACTACCTCTGACCAATCCACATGTAAATGCAACAAACTGAGAAAAAACAAACAAAATTGTTAGAACTTGACAAAACAATATTGGAAATTAAACTTACTCTAGGTGCACAATCTAAGTACTGTGAACCAGCCGATAATTTTGTTAAAAACCGAAATGCATTATCCTGCAGTACATACACACCCTGGTGATTTGTACGTAAATTATCAATTTGTTTCTTATAGATAGATGTCCAGAAATCGGTACAAATAAATTTCATTGTATCAAGTTCATCTTTGAAACGAGGCCATTCTCTGGTTAATCGTTCCACTAAACGGTATCCGGTCGAATAGCCCAAATACTCGAGGCTACTTAAATCGTTCTCCTGAAAATCGAAAAATGTTTTATAGGAATTTTTGTGATAAATGGACGGGTCACCTTAGCGCCCACCGTATAATTAACAATTTCTGAATGCAAATAATCAAAAACACTGTCTTCAAACATGATAATAAGAGGATAATTCTGTGGATTTGATGTACCAATAAATTGTTTACAGAAATTTTGACATTACCAATAATTATAAAACGAAAGGAGATGTGAGCCGAAGTTATTTTCATCTACTAACTACTAACATGCGATATTCATTAAATTGGCGGTAATTTTAAAATTTTGTTAAATCAGTTTGTGTGCGTAGAGGAGCTCATTACAATCTTTAGTGTTGATTGATTTTAATAGGAGCTTGATTTTTTATGAATCACCTAAAATGGGGCCTCTACTTAAGCCTATTGTATAATACTCCAGTTACATTGACAAGCTCTTTTTTGTAGAACAAAGCAACACTTGAGATATTCTTTTTACGGAGACCTTACAAATTGCTTGCTATTTCACCGACATATAAGCAATGATTTTTTTTGAGATAATGCCATTATCAGACAAGTGCAATCCAACCAGCCGGCCTCAGATTCAAATCAATATACCAGAGAAAAACATTTTGTTTTACGCCAGTCGGACTTAAACCCGCGACCTCCTCCGCTCCAAAGGCAACCACTCAATCCACTGACCCATTTGGTTGGTTTAGTGTTACGACCATTTATCTTTAGCCTTTTTGGATTATAATCTTTTCTGAGCCTAGCTGATTGTTGCTGACATATCAAACATCTAAATTATCCCATTTGTTCTAAATTCTAATGGTCTGGAAATTTACCACACGCTGTCGGATTGTCTCAGAAGCAATTCTCCATTATCAATCGTAGTTGACGCAGGACTTTTCGCGTCTTTATTTCTGAATTTTGGCTGACCTACCTAAAGAAATGATGATTGTATAAATGTTTGTTCCACCCTAAATCCATAAAGGAAAAGTTTGACCATTGTTTTATCGATTTTTGACAATTATGTATATAGAAAAGGCGCAGAATCGAACCAAGAAAACAATTGCTTGTATTATATGAATGTGTGTGTGGATGAAAAGAGATAGACATATACAAATGACAGGAATGCTGTGTTAAAATTGCACATTTCTAGCATTAGCTAGCTGAGTTTAAAAAATATTCCTAGTGGAATGTGAACAAAAATCAATTTCCATTTTTATTTCCTTTTGTCAATAGTGTCTCAATAGGGACTTCTTATATCAATCAATCTCGAGTAGAAATTCGTCTCCGTAAGGTATGACTGTGTTCATATGTAGTGTAGATATTGCTCTCTATTATTAAAATTAAATGCAACCGGATATAATATATATATATATATATATTTATCTCTGTTTATCTATCGGTGCATAATTTCGTTCGACGCTAAATTTAGACTAGACTAGGTAAAAAGGTATCTCTCTGTTTTGTCACAGATTAGATTACAATGGATCGTTGATAAAGTTCACTAAAGAAGAACAAAAACGAATCAATTTTTGGTTCCACACTATATTTCTATATGGGAATCTTACCCATGGTGGCTAAAAATAATTAGAAAAAAAAAAAAAATAAAATTCAGTGATAACACAGCGTCTTATTTAAATAAATTCAATAATATATTCCTACCTTTGCCGTACGTACATTGTTTAGGTACCCACCGATTCCATTTATCTAAATTCATAAAACATTTTTGGTTATCTCAAAAGTGTTATCTGTTTTATGACTTCACGATTAGCATTTTCAGGCTCAGTTTAAGTAATAAATAGTATAATAAGAACAGACAATTCAGTCAGTCGTTGTCGGATATTTGGATTAATTAGTTTTTTTTTTTTAAATTTTATTGTTTGTTGTTGTTGCTTCGACTTTACCGGTGTTTACTAAATATTTACCGTAGTCGCACGTCGATAATATAGTTGAATAGCAAACTGTTCATGTTACATTAGTAGTCATGTTTTCATCAATATCAATATTCAACAGTGTGTACACAAAAATACCAAATTTACTTCGAACAAATAATACAATTTTGGCTCGTCTAATTGCTACGAAAAATTTCGAAATAAATCACATTGTTTGCCAAGGCAGATATGATACGAACAATTTATTGCTCAATAGGTAGGTACACATAATGTCGAAATAATTATAACTCCTCAAGTCTAAGTAGAAATTCATCTTCTTAAATCCATTTATGTTGAATCAACACTATAAAAATAAACGATCTCCGATCTCCGACTCTCCGTTTCCATAGAACTAATTTTTATAAATAGTATCATCGCACTAGAAAGAGATGAACATATGGATAAATTTTATGAAATTATGCATGCGGTGATCTCTCTGACTCTGATGATGATACATACATAATCGATTTGTTTCGTTGACTGTTCCATATAAATTGTGCCCTATAGTTTTAAAATTTAAGAAGGAGATGAACTATGGTGATCTAACGTCTAAGTAGTTTTTTTTTTGTTCATAGTAACTTTTCTGTATTTGAGACCAATTGTACGTTCTGGAAATTATGGGCCACCGTATCTTTGTGAGATAGAGAACTTCAAAGATCAACTTCTTCTTCTTCTTTGTGGCGAGATCTATCTTGATCTACCAATTAGCACAATTGTGCCGTTTTGTTACCACATTTATCAAATTGAAATGACATCTTCTTTGTGTGTTGTGTGAAATGCAGTACTTGAGGTGTTTCTCCTGGAAACC
>JANSTT010020074.1:0-10202 GCA_026745375.1 Platyura marginata | reverse complement strand
ATAATAAACAAGTACTCATACGGGTATATTATAATCGGCGTAGCCAATTTTTACTTCTTTACTGGTTTTAATTATAAAATGATTTTTGAAATCTTTAACATGACAAATAATCAGAGTTATTTTTAATTAATGTCAGTTAATTTTTTATTCTATTTTTCCCAAGAGTCAGATAGACAACCATACATATTATTACATAGGTATTTAAGTCCCGTTTATCCAAATATTGGCAATTTGGTCATTCAGAATTCATTCCTAGCTCAAGTTTTCCTGAGCTATTATTTTCAATGATTTGTTCTGTAAGCAACATACTTATATTATATATAATAGTTATATATTTTTTTCATATCTAAGCTAAATATTATAAAAAAAAATGCATTACTTATGTAATGTACATATGTACTTAAACATTATGATTAAAAACAAATATAGGTACTAAACATAGCCATCGTTATTGCAATATGTAGCAAACTGCGTATTTATTTATTAAAATTCTTAATTTATTCTGTACTTTACATTTATTTAATTTCATCGTAGTTCATCAGTGTTTGTCCATCAATTGGCTCTTATGTGTTCGTTGTCCATTGTCCGTATAGGTTAACAATTTCATATTTATACAACACAATAGAATTGAAAACATGCCAAAATTGCATTATGGGAAAAAAGCGAAAATGAGAAAACCGAATATAAAGTTTGAGACAATGAATTAATAAACACGACCGCAAAATTAACAGTGGATAGACAAATATATGTACAAGTACATACTATGTGTTCATCGTGATGAAAGAAGAAAATTTACGAGCGATCAAGTATTACGTATTTCCTCTATTGCTTTTTATATGCATTCGAACTCAAACATATACATATCCTAAACACATACTTAGGTAATGAATATATACATACATTCATACATTTATAATGTTCACTAGTGCGTGTTTTAACTCGCTTTTCATCGATCAACATAGTAAAAATTCTCAGTCTTTCCATTTACGACATTCTTTTGCCCAGTCCAAATTTCTTCTACCTAATTAAATTTTAAACTTTCTTTGTCATCGCCTTTCATCCATCATAAAATGAATTTAGCATCCATTCGCATAATATCTAGTCATGCATGTCATTCAAACCAGTTCAAGCAAGTTTGGTGATGCTACTAAAAGATCAAGAACTTTTTTTATATAAACTCCTATAAAAGTACATTCCATATTAACATTTTTTAAGTTATAATTGATATCCGGCTTCCAGAAAAAGTCTATACAGCTGACTTTTACTCCTAACTTAATAATTTGAAGTCTATTACGAAGTTACACTGAATGTAAATTAATTTTAGCAATTTCCAAATATTCATCTGTCAAATGTCAACATTTTTCATCCCTTCTCCAAAAATCCCCAATTTTAAATTGGGATTGCATTTGGAGCTCCATCTCAATCGAGAACATCTAGCACGGCTAATATCTTTTGGGGTTAGGTCTTTCAGCCATATTTTAAGTACTACATAGGCTTTTGTAAATTATTCAATTATCTTGGCCAATTTACTTTAATAAGACAAATTAACTATATTTGGTACACATCAAACAGGTTTCATTAACTACTCTACAGATAGTATAGGTACGATTTTCTATTAAAAATTTTTTGGGACTTACTTAACTTGTTAAGGAATTTAAGATTATTGACATTTCGGAAATTCTTTAGATGCTGTGTCCTGTAGGTGACCGAAATTTATTAGTTATAGGGGGCTAGCAACCAAATCGTAGTTAGTTTTCTCAATCCAAAGAGGAGTTGCTCTATTATTTGCTCTTTAATACAAATCACTTAACTTTTCGAACGAAAGCTGAATATAGAGATGCCGTGTAGGGAAGAAACTAATTATTTACTAATACCGACGATATAAAAAAGGCCAAGTCTTTTTTGTCCCGTAAATTATTGATTAGAATTGGTCGATATCGAATTCTATATATATATATATTCACAGTACATATGTATTGTTATTGCTTTCTTTATACTGATACATATGTATATGTATGTGTATATAGAAAAGGCAGCACGCAATTAAATAAATTTTTCTTTAATTGCTCTCGAGGGTGTTTTTAATTCATTTCATGTAGAAACGATACCGACATTCAAAAAGAAAAGAAGAAATGCAGAATTTATATTGCAAATAATTAATTTTCATGATAAAAGAAAGTTAACCTCTATCTCTCTATGGAATGGTTTTGGTTGATTGTTTGTTCTTGTTCTGCGATAACTGTTCAATATTATGGGCAAAAGTAAATATTTTATTAAACTTTGATATAGAGAGGAGAGTGTATCTAATTACTTGGTTACCAAATATTTATCTTGGCATGTTTTAATAACATCGGAAATCCATATCATTGGGGCCCGTAGGCTACAGCCAGATTATTGATGTTGCTTTATTAAAAGCTTATGCCAACATAATACAAACATAATATTTTTCTTTTGCCCTTTCTTTCTCTCTCTCACTCTCTCTCTCATTCACACATTCTCTATTTAAGTTCGTACATATGTAGGTACATATATACAATTACAAATATGTAACTATGTATGTATAGGTATAATGTACACATACTTATATATTATTTATACAACAAATAACATTAAGTTAATTTAAAATTACATTCTCGCAAATGATCTTTGATTTTGCATTTTATTCCACATCATTTTCCTTTTGCCTCAAATAAATTCGCCTCAAACTTGTGTAGCCTCCGATTTCAATATTTTACTCAGTGCTCGTGCTATTTGGCAAATTGTCTGTGGTTAAATTGAGTTCCGCATATTCTTTTCATTAATGATACACATATACATTTTATTTGCCAAAGGGAAATTCGGGAAAAACATGATTATCTGAACATGCATCATGACATAGAATCAGGGGTTTATGTACTGTAGGAGAAATCGGTTTTCTATGAGACATGTTTTACAAAAAAGGTATTTCAATAAAAGAAAAACTAAAAGCAAAAAAAAAAACAATTTACCATCATCATTAGATTTCTTTGACATCTTTTTTTTCTCTCCAGATTTCTTGCTTATGTGTAAACACTCTCCATTGATTACATTCTTTTCCCGACGACGACTCAGGTTATTCTTAACCATATTCAAGGTTCAATAAACAATCTTAACATCAACATCCATTCTAAAAGAGTACAGCCATAAGTTACCGAAATGATGGTAATCATTTCAACTGTTTACATAATAGGTCTAGCACTACTAATGAAGAATGTATAGCCAATCGTCATGTTGATGTGGTTGTGAGTTTTCAACATTAAATTGATTATTTCAAAATGATTTAAATAAAACTATTTTCTCTCATGTAGTAGATCAGTCTCCCCTATGATATCATAGAAATATACCATATTTATCTACCTACAAACAACTTTAGTATATGCACCATATTGTATATATAAATTCTACATATACGCATATATATCGCTATATATATAAATGCATGGTTTAGTATGTATGTATGAAAATATATACATATCTACACATATACAATCATTGTCAACGTTATACATATTAGAGTTGTTAAATATGATGTGAAAATGCCGCGTGCATTTAAGCATGAGCATGACTTCACAAAAAAACATGTTTCATATTCACGCATGTAGATACCTACTCTGACTTTTAATTATGTAGGTCTCTATGTACACGTACTCACGTATGTATGTATGTAGGTAACACACATATATATAGTATTATGTACCAATTGTACATAAATACACTTTAGTTTCAATGTCTAATAACATCAGTGCATTATACTTACTAATTAGCTGTCGTTTTATAGTTGAGGCTTATGAAGCTCTAGATCTAGAATCTAGATTAAATAAATTATTTTAAATTATTCAGTTATGTAACATTGTAACAACAGTGACATCGTGAAAATAAACCCAATAAAACGCGCGTGCACATACAAACTTTATCGGATAACAATTTCTACAAAACGCAGATCTTTGTTATACTAATTTTTGGGATACTTTGATTTCATAAAAAATCACCCTCTACTTAAAAAATGGCTACCAGAATATCTACATACATAACTTCATCCTGTATATTGTTTTTTATGAAATCTATGTACAATACATATGTAGAAAAACAAGTACGAAGGGAAGGGTATTGATATAAATGGGATTGGTTGAGAAAAGACTGATAACATAAAAAGTTATATAGGGGTGGAGAAAAGGAAAGGTATACTTTGTCAATTTTTAACACATATATTAGAATTTGGGGTAAATTTTCACCACAAAAATTTCAAGCCTCCAGTACTCCATTTGGCATGAGAAAACACTTATAAAATTGATAACAATACTGATGACCAATTTTTCAAAAAATGTATGGGGGGGATTAGACATTTCACTCATTTTAAATACACGATCTAACATTTTACTAATACTTTTCTAGGGAAACAGTAAACATCCAAAAAAAAATTGCAAATTCAAAGAATAACAATTTCTTTTCGTGATCCTAAAACCCTAAATCCAAAATTTCGTTAATTTTTCTCAACCCGTTCTGTAGTTATTTTGTTTCCGGCGTGCGACCCTATAGTGAAAATCTTTTCTTTTTATTTTTGCATGGAACACTTTTCAAAAATATATATAACTAGCAGAAGTAGCCTGCTTTGCGCGGGTTCAACTTCACTTTTCGCACCTTTCCCGCATACTTGTTCGCTCTCCCCCCGCCCTTTCCTTACTCTTCCCACCATTTCCCAACCCTTCCATCAACCTTTCCGTTACTCTCCCTTACGCTTCTTTCACTCTCCTTTACCCTTCCATCACCCTTCTTCAGCTCTTCCCTAACACTTCCTGCCCTTCTTTACTCTTCCTCAACCATTTTCTCACTCTCCCCACGCTTCCGCTAATCTTCCCTATACTTCCTCTACTATCCCCCACCCTTCCTTTACTCTTTCCACCCTTCCACTATTCTTTCACCCTTTCACCAAACTTTCCCCCACCCTTTCCCCTGACTCTTTTGCTTTTTCCACCCTAATTAAGGAAAACGATCAGAGTAACATTTTACATGGTTATAATATACATATATATTCTATGGGAGGTCCTGTAAGGGGTAATTTTTTGGGATCGCGAACACCCCTTTGTTTTTTCCCGGGTACTGAAAAGTATTCATGCAAAATTTGGGAACAATCGCTCGAGTGCATAAATAGATAAATTTGGGGTTAGGGCGATATCTCGAAAAAAAAAAATTCCAAAATTGTACAATTATTTAGTAGTAGGTACATTTATGTATGTTAATTTCTACTATGTACTACAAAATATCCAGCTACACATTTATGTAAATAAATGTTATTTCAACGAGAAATTAATGAAGTCAGATTAATATAGCATAACAATTCCCGGATTGAGCATGATTCAATAGCTAAGCTAAATATGCACAAACGTATCATTTGCATTTTAACAGCTGTTAAGTCTTCGGAATCAGAACTTATCATACATATACATACATACATATACAATACACATAAATATGTATAATATTTAACTGATAATGTTTCGATTTTAATTATTAATTGTTTTTATATAGGTATAATGAATATAAATTTTCCAGAGGAAGGAAAGAATTACAAATATTTTTCCCCTATTGCAAATAACAACACACAAACTTTCAGTATTTATATTCCATTGTTGTCCGACTCTCATATATTAATCATTACGGAAGCCAGAGTGTGCAATTTAGGTGCCATGAACTAGCGTTAGCGTAATTTATTTACTTCCCGCTGGTGGTATCCGATGTTTCCGCTTTATAGATATGTCACCGAGTTCATTAACAGCTTATTCATGTTGGTACATATCCAAAATTATTATTCTGTTCTATCGCTGTGTTATTTTGGTTGGTATAATTTTCGTTGGTCTCAGGTTCTCGGTTTTCGTTAAATTATTGACGAAATATTGCATGTTTATCAGTATATATCTCAACAACAACAACTCAACGTATGTACTATGTACAGAATAAAATCGACAAAAAAAAGTATTACAATAAATGGAAAAATCCTGCGGTAAGCCATTATCCTGTCCATATATGTACACATGCTCGTACATACCTTATATATAAGGTCTATCAAGGTGACTGATCAAATGGTTCAGTGCTTGCCTTTGGAGCGGGAGGTCCCGGGTTTAACTCCGACTATGGATTTTAAAACCAGACAAAGTTTTTTTCTGATTTTAATCTGTGGCCGGGTGGTTGGATTGCACTTAAAAATAGTCTAGAAATTCCATTATCTCAGAATGACAGTGCTTAAAAGGAGTGTGTCAGGTGAAATGACGAGCATTTGTAAGGTTTCCAGGAGAAACATCTCATTTGCTGCATTTTCACACACACAAAGAAGATGCTGTCATATCAATGAGATAAATCTATATTTAGTGGTAAAAAAAGGGCACAATTGGTACGAATAAGAAGGAGAAGAAGAGGTCTATCAAACAAATTCATAAGCTTTTTTAGTTTATCCTAAGATTCTTAGGCTAAGAGAATATTCGTGAAGCATGAGTAAGTTAGATCCAATGTGTAAGAATAAATTTATGGATCAAGTGATAAATTTCCTGCCTAATCTTTTGTAAGTTATTTCCAGACACTAGGGATTCTCATTTCCCGGTATTGAAAACTAAAAATTATATCCATCGAAAAATTAATTCTGGAATAATAAAAACAATAATAATAAAAAAAGTAGCCGCGATATTGTGATAGTGAATGACAAAATACATACTTATACTTACATACATAATGTAAAAACCTATTTTACACGGATATCTGTAACATACATATTTGATATTTTGATTTAGCTAATACATACATATGTTCTGGGAAATATTTTCTGACTGATGATGATCTATTATGTATATAGGTATTCCTACCAGGGCCGGTTCTGCCATATGTGGAAGGTTTGCACTGCACACGGATGGCCAAGATAACGGCGGCCCAAAATCTATTCTCTGTTTTTTACGTTATTTGTTTTTGAAGTCTTCAGTTTTTGTTACATTAAGCCATAATTATATTTCACTGCTGACTACAAAATTTTAAAGCATTTTTAAGAAATTTTAAATTTAGATGGCACTGCGAGCGCGCCCTTTACTATATTCACAAGTATTTAAGTATTTATACCTGTATGATGTTAACATTAGTACGGAGGTTATAACCCCCCTTAATACTTATCGTAGGATCAAGATTCCGGCTAAATGGCTTAAGTTTATCTTGTAGTCCTAGAGTAAGATTTCTATTTCTATTTCTATTTTTTGGAGAAAATCGGACAAAATATAGGGGAGGCTGAAAAAATGAATATTACAACAATTATAGAGACCTGGTTTTTATTATATTTATTGCATAGGGGTGGCCAACCGGCCCGGTAGGAATTTCCTACTATAACACGGTAGATTAGTTCCAACATAATTCCCTATTGTATGAAACTAATAGTAAGTATTCGTAGAACTACCGTGTTATACGAGCATTTTTGCCATTTTCTTATCATGCTATAGTGAAACTGTGCTATAGTATACCGTGTTTCACGACGATTTTCGTAATTTTCTTATCGTGTTGAGTGAAACCGTGTTGTAGAGGATACCTGTATAGTATTATACACTATATTATGTGGATTGCTTCCATATGGATATGTATTTTAAACTATGGGGGTCTTATAATATGGCACTACTATCACATTATAACAATATACTTTTCACGTTAAATCTTCTTTACTATAGCTCTCTTAACGACTTTCGTTATTTTTTATTTATTTTTATAAAAGGATACATATGTTAAAAAAAGGGGAGGACAGGTTATGAATATACCATTACCTGACTTAGTTATTATATATAATATCTACCTACTATACATTGACATTGGTAACATTAAACTCAAAATGGGTCGTTAGAAATCCATACAGGTACACCTTTGGTGAATGAAAACCATTGATCTGGTACAATACCTTTTAATGAAAATTCCTATTCACATCACAAAGGAAACGCATTATTACATCGTTTTCGATATTATTCCCCATATGTAGATCAACCAAATATTGTAGGTGGTATAATAAATACTTTGCAAATCATATATTCCACAATGGAAAGGGGGGATGTGGGACACCCAAAGAATGTATTCGATATACATTCATACATACATAGCACTTTGTTTATTAGTGTTTTCAGGTTTTTTTTTTCTATTTGGTGCTGCGGCTGGCAGGAAGCCAACTGTTATAAAAACAAAATCGGGGGATTATATCAGGGTGGCATACATAAAAATGTCTTCCATATCAATTGTAGTAATATCGAATTGAGGAGATAGAAAAAAGTGGTAGAATTAACGATATTTTGTGAAAGCAACTTTCAAAGATTTTTTTTTTTATATTCTCAGGATGTTTTTCGACTTTAGTATAAACAAAGTTATTTTCGTATATACTTTGGCGGTACTTACTGAATAATATGTAAGCATATATATATATATGTATTGTACATATTGTACATGTTATATATGTATTGTACATTTGTACATGTGTGTATATTATATATACATATATGTACCATATATAGCAAATTATGTCGTTGGTTCCAACGCATTGGCAATAAATTTAATCCAAGCGATTTGATTTTGTGACAGAGACAAGAATGGGAGGCGAAAGTTTTTCCCAAAAGTTATAGTAAATACATATATTAAAGTAGGTCTGCATGGTTTGCAGGATAATGCATTGAAGCTAAAGAATGTATGGTCAATTATAGAAAGTTTAGCAATGTTAGAGTGAATAGATTTTTTCTATTCGTTATTGTGGAAAATTCTGAAATATTTGATCAAAAAAAGTATTTTCTTGGAAGAAACTATGACTAACAACTTGGCTATCAATATTATTGATTGGTGATCAAGTGACTCAGTCTATTTAGGTGGTTGCTTTTGAGAAAAAAAACACCAAATATTAGTAAAAAGGATTTTATGGTGTGGGAATCACAGAGTTGAACAGTTGTAATGTTCAACTAAGATAATAGAGCTGAACTAACAAACAGGTTATAAACAACCTGTGATTAATGACAAATCTGAATATGGACTACCTACAATTTTCGATGGAACCAGGAAAAAGGTATGTCCGACCAAGGAGTGATTTTTTGCTTTTAGCGATATTTGTTTTATCTTTAATGGTTTGAACTTAGGAATTAAGTTAAGTAGTTCGACCATCGACGAAGATACAAATCCCAGTTTCGAAAACATTGGCCAAAACATTTATTTTGAATGGAATACGTATGGCATGGCATATAACAATATTAGCATAATTAATCTTTATTTTATTTCACTTTTGACATATAAATCCTTATTTATTTATGCCTAAAAGATTAACTCAATCAAAACTTCAATTTGCTAAGTACTGCACTTTAACAAACTATTTCTTTGCTAATTGTATGTTGATTTCAACGAAGGATTTTAGTACCCAACGTTTCAAAACATATTTTCCATCGTAAGCTTTATCGTCTATTGTGGTTGAATTGTTCATAAAATGTATAAACCTATTGTCTTCTCTCTAAAATAATATGATTAATAACGGCTGCTAAGCTATAACTTCTACTGATATTATGGAAGTGGTAATACCAAAATACCAAATAATTTCATTTTATGACAGCTTACGGACGACATACCATCAGTCGGGCAATATAGCCAAGATATAAAATTGCAGTAGGGGCGATTAAATATAATTTTATGACTCCACCAGGTTTGTCTCTGAAATTATCTACTTTATTGAATTTAATTATTTTGTTTTTGGTCTCTCAAAATGTTATACTACAATATTATTCTTTCTCAACCAATAAAAAGAGTTATTGTTCTAGAATTAATTATTATTTGTATATATGGTAACAACTTCCATATATCGTATAAGGTTTCTGTTTATTTTGTTACGTCTGTGTACAGTGTACACTGTATGGATGTACGGACATTTTGCCGCCCACAATTTGTCGCTCATAATTTGCAGCTCTCAATTTGCTGCTACAAAATTTAAAGCTGAACAATTTATCATCGACTATTTCACCCCTAATTTGTATTTGATGATGGACGTTTGAAGTTTCGTTCGAAGTGTACAATATTTCGTTGGTAAGATTTTGCTTAATATAGGCGTCCGCTCGGGGGGGCACGTGCCCCCTTACATGTTTCTCTGTTTGAATAAAAACCATTTTTACTTAAAACAAAAAACGAAGTATTCTGATCTAATATTTGGAGCC